>JAECXW010000455.1:0-295512 GCA_018153365.1 Drosophila fuyamai | reverse complement strand
AATTGGTGTTCACTACGACGAGAAATGGGGGAATTTTATTTTAAAAAAAAAACAGAATGCCGACAAATATTTATTTTATTTTGGTCCAAAGCGATTCACTTACTTATGTATGAATAATTCGAAATATGTAAATATGTATGGATGTATATATCAGAATTATAATTGTTAGTATATGCAAGTTTTATTTATTTCTTGGTTAGAATGCTCGCTATCTACCGAATTTTTCACACGAATGCAAAAAGTTGAAAGATGGGCCAAAACACAATTAAAACGCCACAGATTAGCTTTCAACTTTTCGCACTCTATACCTGCTTGGCCAATTTTGGGCTTGAGACTCCCTTTTTTTCCATATCCCTTGGCGTTGGCAGCAACTGGCGACAAGCAGCGGCAACAACAACTTCAATGTTTAAAGCCGGCGCGATTTATTTAGTTTTAATTTTGTATTTTCACCAAAAAAACACTCAATTTCCACTGTAGATCACGTCGGGGTCACCATGAAAAATTTAACACTATTTTTCATTAACAAACGCGAAAACTTGTGACTGCAGGGAATTGATTTTTATTCTGTTGCCACATTTTTAAAAGTAACAAATGCATTTAAACTGAGATTTCGCGTTATCTATTGCTGAGTATCTTAAGGTTCTTGGGAGTTTCCCGAATCATTGTGGGTTGTCCTGACATAGCTATTATTATTATTATTATAATTATTAGAGTTATAACCTCCATTTTGTTGGTTATTTCCTCTATAATTTCCTCTGAAGTTGCCTCTTTTATTTCCTCTATAGTTATTATTATAGGGGCCGTTATTGTGATTAAAATTATTATTATAACAAGTGAGAACGCTATGGTCGATTGCCTCGACAATTATACTCGTATACCCGTTACTCAGTTCAAATTATCAATTTTAAATCGGTGATCTCTTAGAGCTGGCAGCTTTAAAGCACGAGCATCAGCACCAGAGCAGACAGCTTTTGTCCTGCACCAACAGCTGTGTTTATGTTTATGTTTTTGAGTGCAATGCTTACATACATACACACATACGCCATTGTTTGACTTAGACCTCCAATTTGGCTAACTTGATTTGATTTGCATAGTTCTTGGGATATAGTTCGGTATTGACAAATGAAACCATCGCAAATTCCTTTAATAGAAATCCTTATCGAGAATTAACGTTGACTCTGTTGAGCACTTTGGCCAGCTGTTCCAAAGTCATCCGTTAGATGGCGCCATGAAAGGCGGAAATGTAGGCGCTAGCCATGCTTAAGCGTTTAATGGGTTTTTGGGCTTTAGAGTGGGCGTGGTAAACTTTTTTTTAGTCAATCGATAGGTATTGACGAAACAAATACATATCAAATAAATTTTCATAATAGCATCAAAACTGTGGCCACAGCTTGTGGCTTGTGGGCGTCAGAGGGGGCGTAGCACCATTTTGAAACAAACTTGCGCTGCGTAGGAACTCCTAAAAACTACATGCAAAATGCCAATCTTCTAGCTTTTATAGTTTCCGAGATCTCAGCGTTCATACGGACAGACAGGCGGACAGACGGACGTGGCTAGATCGACTCGGCTAGTGATCCTGAACAGGATCGGAAACGCTTCCTTCTACCTGTTACATACTTTTGCACGAATACAATATACCCTTTTACTATACGAGTAACGGGTATAATAAACACGACCATTGCCTCTGCCGCGATAATTATCTGAGCCGAACCAACCCATTTTTAAGGCAGTTCAAATTCTACATCTTTATATAAAAAAAATATTTTATCGAAATTTTTTGAAAAAAAAAGAAATCTGAATATAAAATTCGAATCTGGAAATATAATCGTATGAATTTTGTTGTGTTTTTTTTTTATGAAAGGAAAAATTTTTTTTAAAGGGTTGTTATTGTTTTACATGTAACTGATTTACAATGGTTTGCTCTATATAAATCAATATCAATTACATGTTTTTAGTAAAAAGTCAATTTTCAATTTTCAATTACGCGCATCGGCTTGAGTTAGAGGTTGTTTAAAATTAAAGGCAACTTAGGCATTGGCATAAATGCAGCCCTTGTTGCGTTACTTTGCTCTTCTGCAAAGTTCTCGTTCGATGACGGCCAGATTTTCTTTGTGTGTGTTAGTTTCCTCAGGGGTTGAAGCAATTTTTATTAATTATTAATTAATTAATTTCCTTTTTTGAAGAAGTTTGATCTTGTGTTCGTCCCTTTGCTCAATAGGAGCAGGTGCCTCCCACGAGGGTGAAGAGGTAGGATTGCCTTCCCCACTCATATATTTCCAGCGTTGGTGTAGAAGGATTTGCCATTCCTTCCACACTATGTTTCCCTCCGGCTGAGCCCCCGGTTGAGTCCCCACCCTCGATGGTGTAGAAGGATTTGCCATGCCTTCCACACTTACAGGGAGTCACAAAAGTATTCGTTGCAAAGAAGGTTAATGTAGTTATTTTCTGCTGCTGCTGTCAGGGGCCTATGGGCTCAGGCGGTACCGGTGCCGGTCATCGCACAGGTTTTCATTGTGTTTCGCGGAATTTTAACTCTGCTTCTTTTTTTTTTATTTTGTTTCTGTTTGTTGTCAAAAAAATTTTATTTGTTTATTTTGTATTTTGGCACTTTATACCACTTGTTTCACATATATCTGCGATCGATCTTTGTAACAGGGTCCTGTCACGGTCGCCATATAGTGTTCGAGGGTAGAATAATTTTATACATTTTTAAGATGTGTATACATTAGTTGTCTTTATTTAATTTAAAGCTAAGGCTGCGCAACTTCGCTGTCGGAAATGCCGCCAAGTCCTGCTCAGTCGAGCACGGCACACTGGGTCTTAGACAACCTTCCCCCCTGAGCTCACGGTTTCTGTTCGCAGGACTCTATTGTTCGACTCTGACAGACCCACCGGGAGATACGCCATGGTGCGGTCGTGACAAAGTTTGGAGCTAATCGCCTTAGCTTAGCGGACCTCAGCTACCTGTGTCTCAATTCGGAGATTCCTGATGTTCCAATCCCGAACTTCTCGACGTAGCGATCTGTATTCGACGCCTGTATCTGCTGTCTTACTGGTGTTGCTACGGGTTGACTTGCTTATTTGACGTTCGTAATTCACTGATCTTGATTCTTTATAATTGACTGACCCAGATTCCAGCGCTGGACCCGCTTATATAGGACTCTTGGTACCGTTAATACTCGGCTTCTCCTTTTTCATCTTTGTGCACCGCACTATATTAGGATCCCAAATCCGCCGTCTCCAACCGTTATACCTTCACTCCAAACTCTCTGTCCCCGTATTTTCTAAACTCGCTGTCCTCGTACACTCCAAACTCTCTCCTCGTTCACTCGAAACTCTCTCCTCGTTCTCTCCAAACTCTCTCCAATTGTATTCTCCAAACTCTCTTTTCCCACAGTGCCGTTACTACGCGCATTCACTGCTTATCCAGCAACTTAAAGGCTTCCGTATTCTAGATCTTCGCTTTAATTTGAACGGAGTTTTTTAACTCCTCACATTGCCTACTTTCTTCGGGAACGAAAATGAAACTTGCGCCTCTCCTCGGCTGTTATCCTTGTACATCCTTTGAGTCTTCTTGATCCTTCGAATGGTTCCTTCTTGTGCCGATATTTCCAGTATTCTGTGTGTCTATCCATCGCTTTTCCTTTTCTTACTTTCTCCTTATGCCTTTCAGTTGCCCTTCGCAGGCTGAGCTGGTGGCGTGCTGGAGAACGCAGAGAGGAATTCAATTCCCTCTACGCGTTTCCTTGCATACTTATTTTCTTTTTTTCAGGTTGCTGATGCCGACAATGTATGCCCCTCATTTACTTTTCAGCCACCTACCCCCAAATTAACAGTTTTGTGTTTTTTTTTGTTATGTGTATTTTTTCCTTTTTTTTATTGAGTGAATACCCGGTGCCGGCTACTCCCTCTCTCTCCCGTTATCTTTGTCCGCCCTGGGGGACGCAGCACCTGTGCCTCCTCGACACCGTCGGGCCAATCGCTCCTGCCCTCCTTGCGCCGAAAGCTGCCGTCGCAGCGGGTGACCTCAAGCTCGGGCCACACTCTCGGTTCCTTCGGATGCTGAGGGCTCACCTTGGGAACCTCCTTCTCCCAAATCTGGGGCTCAGCCCTCGCTGCCACTGCCTCTGATCCCTCTGGCCACGTCTACACCACCGACTGCTGCCACCATCGCACAGCCTCTGCCACGAATGCCCGCGTGCTGTGGCTGACGTGGGCTGCCGGTACATCTGTCCGTACCATCGTCGGTTCGTCCATCGCGTGTGATTGCGGCTGCGCGTGGAGGAGACGGCGCCCACGAGTTCCTCGTCCTTCGGCCCTGACTTGACTCCTCGCCCGTATAGCTGGGCGTCGGCGGGACCTTCCACACTTTTATATCCTTTCCCCGGGGCGCTTGCTCTCTTACAGTACAGCTCTCTTTGCTGTGCTCTCTAGCGTACACACACTGTTCATGTTGTCAGATCATCATGGCACTCTTGATGCTGCGGGTCGCTGCTTCTCTAAGTTCCTAACTAAATAGGGTCCTTGCCTCTGAAACCATAACTTTGCCCCACTTTTGTGAGTACTCCTGTATGGTGTCCTTCGGGTATTCTTGGGGTATCTTTGTGTAGCCTTGTTAAGGGTATCTTTGGGGTATCCTTGGGGTATCCTTGATGTATCTTTGCGTGTATCCTTGATAATATCCTCGTGTAGCCTTGTGGGTATCCTTGGGGGTATCTTTGGGGTTTTTTAGGGCTATCCTTGGGGTATCCTTGGTGTAGCCTTGCGTGTATCCTTGAGGATATCTTTGGGATGCCCTTAGGGTATCCTCAGGGTACCCTTGGGGTATCCCTGGGCCTTGGGGGATACTTGGGCCTTTGAGTTATATATGCCATTGGTACTCTCGTTGTGTCGTATACGTTAACCCTATCCTAGTGCCGTCCTCGTAGATGCGTAATCACGGATGACTCTGGCGAATGCCAGTTAGTCCTCCGATGTGTCCGCCAAATAAGGTCGGCCGAGGGAGTAGTTAACTAAGTTAACCGGGCGACGGCAATGACCGCTCGTCCAAAAGCCCGCTCCGGCCAAACTTCTGACAAAGCATCTGGCCGGAAGCCAGTGCATATCCGGCAAAACACTGCCCATTGGAATAGATGCTAGGAGATTCATTTAAGTTAGCTTTAAGTTTTAGTTCTGATTTGGTATTCAAAGAATAAAAAGTTTTTTCTCATAGAAATCCGGAGATCCGCCGTTAACTTCTTATCATTTTTATACTGTCGGCGTCTCTAGGCCAGAAGGCTAAGAAGAGCTGTTACCCATCCATCGTACTCGACCTAATTAAACACTGGGAGAATACTGGCCAACCAGCTACCGCTACCTGCTGGACCATCACATTCCAGACACTCTAAGTTACGACAGCTGCGCGGGACCACCCTGAGCGACTACATCATCGTATTTGACAAATATATTAATTGGCGCCTGACATAAAATTAGGGAACCATGTAAGTAAGCACCGCTATACCTTATATTTTCCCGGCATCTGAAAGCTCGGTTTTAATAATTTCGTGTTAACATTTTTATAAATTAACATACTAAGTAAATGTTTGACAATTTAATTGGTGTGATTACATGTGCTATTATAAATATTTATTTTTGAGTGTTGTTTATATTTTTATTTTTCCAAATAAATACATTGGTGCCTAATATCACCGCCATGTAACAGTCATAAATAAAATTATAAATATTAGATATTCAAGCTTGACGCAAAAGCGCCGCTGAAAAATAAATGAATTGGGCATTTATTGAATTATTTTTCTTTGCGATGGACACTGTCTCATTTAAATTATGTGCATTTATTTCAGCCCTTATATGTGGTTGCCGTTTTGCTTGTACCTTAATTATTTGCGCTAGCTTTGCAACAATCTTTAAGTTTTTTTATCGCTTCCGCACTCCACTCCAATACTCGAACTCGACACCGCTACATTTGTATTTTCGTTCTGACAGTAAGGGCCGACAGTTACTTCCACACTAGAAAGGGAAACTTCGCCGTCATTAGAGCTGCCGTTGCCATTAGAGCTGCTTTAGCGAAAAAGAAAGGAGAAGCCCGGCTAAGGGAAAGCGAATTACGCCGGACTGTAGAAACTCTGGGCGGCCAGATGGCGGAGGCGCAAATTGAGCCCACCGGCTCACAAGCCCCTCAGATACAGATCTATACATCTATAGATATTACAGGATACGTAAAGTGCAACGAGCCACAGGACATTGTCAAATTTCTCCGGGCGGCAAGCAGCAAAAGCTGCATACCACATATTTAGGGATAGCTCACTTCATTATCATTATCATTAGAAGTAAAATTAGAGACCCTGCCGATGCCGTGCTGTTCTCGTTTGTCACTGTATTGAATTTCGATGCGATTATAAATCAGTTGGATTTCACAAACAGTGACAAGCGGCTGCTCCATGTCATCGAGCAGGAAATGGGCACTCTTAGGCAGGGAAAACTCTCACTTCTGCAGTTTTTCGATGAGGTGGAAAAGAAGCTCACCCTCTCACTAACAAAGCCAATATGTCGTAAAAACCTCCGGCGGCAAAGGTTTTGTTTGACAAATTCCGGGATGATGCCCTCCGCGTATTTATCTCTAGATAAAGCGCAGCCTCACCGACGTCCTCTTCTCGGCCAAGCCGAAGGACATGTCATCAGCACTTGCTTTGCCTCAAGAGGTGGAATCGAACCACGCAAGGCACTCCTTCGCATCATCATTTGCGAGAAGCCAGGAGGATAGGGATTAAAAGCAATATTCGAAGGCGCAAGAGCGCCAGCACGCTCCCCCTCAAGCTAATCCCAAGCCAAGTGCTGGTAAAAATCCATACTACACGAAACAGCACAAAGTTCAAGTACACTCTGCTCCACGCAGCGATAGGCATCGTGGAAATACTCCTGAGCCCATGGATATTGACCCACTGTCCAGGATGCTTAAACCATCTCAGGCCCCGTCATACCAGAATAGGAAGCCGGTAGTGTCCGATCGATGGAGCCCACAGAAAAGGCAGAGGGTTAAAATACCTCTTACCCGTCATCAGACGAAGAGTAACGGGCATGTAGCCCGACATGAAGCTCCTCGTGGACACGGGCGCGTAAAAAAACTTCATCCGACCATATGAAGGTAGAATCGCCATTTAGAATTCATTCTATTCATGGCGTCACCACCATTATGAAGAAATACTACGTGGCCCTTTTTAACTGGAAGGCCACGTTCTTCATTTTACCTGATTTTTACTTCTTTGATGCTATTATTAGTCTTGACCTGTTAAAACAGGCAGGGGTATCACTTTGTCTAGCTTCCGGCCACCTTATGGGGGCCAGAAAAGAACAGAAGACAAAATTTGACCGAAATTGTGTAAGTCATACAAAGTCGAGTATGCCTCAAAACTAAAGGCAAAGTATAGGGAAAGCAAGTCTCGAACGCACTCTCCTTAGTACAGTCGACCAAGCGGGAATAAGCAGAAAGAAGGAAAAGAGAAAAGCAAGGCTTCGGTAAAATTCCGCTGAAATTTGGCAACGTCGCGTTACCCTGGCCTGATCAGCTAGCTAGATCACTCACTCGTATGAGCCTACTGGCATAGTGTGTTCTCGCTCGCGCAACACCGAAAGTGCGTAGAGAGGGAAACGTGAATGAGAACTGGAAGGATTCCGTTACTCGAAGCTTAGCGACGATGCGTCGATGCAGACGGCAACGCGTGGCAAAGCATTCATATAATTTCAAATCGTTAAAGAAGACGCACGTTTACACTGCGCTAGCCAAAGTGTTTCATAGAGAGAGCTGCACCACTTATGACTGTGACGAAATACTTAGAATCGACTACAAATAACCCGAAGTGCTTTATACCAGCAGCAGGTAAATACCAGTAATATGATCAGGTCGGTTGAGTGAATTGCTATTTAGTTGCAGTAGGCCAAGAAGACTACGGACGTCAAAGCCGGCCAGTGAGACAGGGTTTTCCCCGACTGGTCGGTAGACAAAGAGAGGATCTGCGATAAGAGGCAACCTAAAAGTCCTTTTGACAAACAGACTGCGCGACTCCAAAGAGAAAAGCGAGCCACGCGCGGCACCCCTACATACTGCGCAGACTCCAAAGCGAAAAGCGAGCCACGCGCGGCACCCCAACAGACTGCGCATACTCCAAAGCGAAAAGCGAGCCACGTGCGGCACCCCAACAGACTGCGCATACTCCAAAGCGAAAAGCGAGCCACGCGCGGCATCCCTACATACTGCGCGACTCCAAAGCGAAAAGCGAGCCACGCGCGGCATCCCTACATACTGCGCGACTCCAAAGCAAAAAGCGAGCCACGCGCGGCACCACAACGGACTGCGCATACTCCAAAGCGAAAAGCGAGCCACGTGCGGCATCCAAAATTTTGGAAGGTTATTGAGCTGTCTGCGATCTCATAACCTCACCAACGCACGCCACGTGCGGCCACGATGATATAGGATCATCCAAAATTTTGGAAGCTTATTGAGCTGTCTGCGATCTCATAGCCTCACCAACGCACGCCACGTGCGGCCACGATGATATAGGATCATCCAAAATTTTGGAAGGTTATTGAGCTGTCTGCTATCTCATAACCTCACCAACGCACGCCACGTGCAGCCATGATGATATAACTCCGCTAATGCGACAGGAGTAAAGGAAGAAGGCGTGACCACTCTAGGCGGTCATGCTTCAGCACCACTAAGAGAAGAGCCGGAGAAACCTGGGATACGGTGGATGTAGTGAGCTGTCCACGAACAGTCTCCGAAGGAAGGTCACAGGAATAGGAATTGAATTTTTATAGACGTGATGTGACCAATTCAATTAATTAAATATTTTCATATATATATATATAGATATTAGGAACTTGATTGGACGATCTAAAGTTGAGATCGTCAGTATTAATAGAGTCGTTTTATAAATTCCAATCGTGCAAACCACACACGCTCGGCCCTTCAGGAAATCATATTTTCTACTATCTTTGCATGAAGTGATCTACTGCATCATCTTCGATGGGCCCAACGAACCTGCTTCTACGGAACCATATGTAAGTCAAACAGAAACTTGATACTATATTTCCTGACCGATATATTTGGGATAAGCAAGTGTGTGTCGATGCAGTGCATTAAGTTTATATTTTATAGTCTTTTTCTAATATAATGGTAGTAATAAGGAAATCTATATATATATATAAAAATAATGACGTAGCTTTAATGAGAAACAATTGATTTAAAATGACAGAATGCACTGAAGGTGCGAAAAGTAATATTTTGTTTGATAAAGTAGACTTTGAAGGGAAAAACAATGATGTTTAAATAACTGAAATTCATAGGTCCCTCGCTTGGATTATAATGCTGCTGTTACATAGATTTAATAAGTAAATATGTAAATAAATTGAATAAGGGATAACCGCCAAATTTAATCACGTGTTATCAAGGTAGGGAGTGTAGAACGGGGAGTGAATAACACCTAACTTCCCCGAACTCTTAATATGTTGCTCGATCCGCTTAGCCTTCACCGTCCATCCGTTTGTAAAAACGTCCGTTCACATCCTGATTTGTTTGGAACCAGTTAGAGTACCGCTTAGTGCTTTAAAACTTTCTTTGTTTGTGGGACAGTGTACATCATATAGAGGACGAGGAAAGAACTCCACCCTATCCGACGAGTTTAGTACCGAGCAACGCTAGAAGTGCACGACTCCGAATCCTCTATACACTGGATGGTCCGTACCTCCGGTGCTGTCTACTACAACCTCAAATGGGAGTAGATAAGAAGTAGATAAAATTGATAATCGTGCCCCGATGTCAATTTTACCAACGTAGATGTCCTTTTACTAAAATTAACCGCGACAGGAAAAAAGCCTTCACAAACCCTGACGAGGCCCTACCTTAAAGCACATCGGTGGTAGCCACCATCAGAACTGCTAGTGAGGAGCCTATTTATGCCAAACTTTACCCATATCCAATGGGGGCAGCCGATTTCGTCAATAGCAAAATTTAAGATCTGCTAAATAAAAGCGTAATTCAAAAGTCGAAATCCCCCTACAATAACCCAATATGGGTAGTAGATATAAAGGGCACCAACGAATTCGGCAAGCGGAAAATGCGAATTATAGGAAATTTTAGGCAAGGCCAAGTATTTCACAACCCTGGACTTGAAGTCTGGCTATCATCAAATCACACTGGCAGAGCGCGACCGACAAAAAACTTCCTTTTCCTATCAGCATTTTCCAAAGAACTATTGACGATATACTGCGAGAGCAGATCGGCAAATTTTGCTATGTCTAAGTTAATGATGATATCTTTTTTTCAAAAGACGAAAACTCCCATATCCGGCACGTAGATTGGGTTCTCAACAGCCTACACGATGCTAACAAGAGGGCGTCAACACAAAAATCAAGATTTTTCAAAATAAGCGTTAGCTTCTTCGGTTTTATTGTCACCAACAAGGGTGCCACTACTGACCCAGAGAAAGTCAAGGCCATTCAAGAATTCCCCGAGCCTAAGAGCATATTCGAGTTCAGGTCGTTCCAAGGCTTGGCTAGCTTTTATCGATGCTTTATTAACGATTTTGCATCACCAATTCTAATATTTTAAAAGCGGAACATGGAAGTGTCAGTAGGAACAGAAAAATTCCTAGGTATAAAATTATCGTTTCCCGGTAGTTTTGTATATATTACTTGTTCATATATCCCACCATCATCTGAGTTCCCTACTTACGCAAATCACCCTTCCGTTATTCAGTCCATTTTAAAAAAAATGTCAGATCGAGATCAGTTTATAGTATTGGGTGATTTTAATACACCTAGTGCGACATGGTCTCCTGACGAAAACTCTAATATTTTACTTTCTTTAGCGCAGCATGACTTTATAGACGGCTTGCTTGACATTCCGCTATCCCAAGTGAACCATGTTAAAAACTCCTTAGGACGTTTACTGGACTTGAGTTTTGTTTGCCTATCAAGAACGCGACCACTTACACAACCGGAAGATCCTTATCATCCAACTCTAGAGGTGACTGTAGACGTAAGAACAGAGCTGAATAAAAAATCCGAAAAGTCGGTTAAACGAATCCGCTGCTTTCGTAAGGCAAACTTTCTCTGGTCCGAATTTTATTCATGCACTGACGTCTCTAAGGCCGTTAATATCATTATAATGCATTGAATTTCTTCTTTTATCTGTGTGTTCCGTCATACTATCCGTCAATTTCAAATAAACCTCCGTGGTTTAATAAAGAGTTGTCACACCTAAAAAATATAAAGTCCAGACTTTTGAATAAATTTAAAATGTGCGGCTCACAATCTGCCCTCTCTCGATACCTAAGGGCTCGGTCAAATGCCTAACGCCCGGTGTTATAAAAGCTATTTGACTCTTTTCAGGGCCCAATTTTCACAAAATCCAAAACAGTTTTATAATTTTGTTAACACTAAGCGTAAATCAGCCTGGTACCCTTCATCACTATCATTTGAAAATTCTATAGCAAATACTGATCAAGCATAGCCACGTTAAACTTAATTTTTTGACCGAGGTTAAGCGAAAGCTCCCTTCTCTTGGATCTCTATAAAGTTAAACCAGTATACTAACTTGGTCCGGACGGTGTTCCAGGCTGCGTGCTTTAATACTGTGCTGAAACTCTGTGTGGACCTACGCACAAATTGAAGGTAAACCATTAGTGCGTAGGTCCACACAAAGTTTCAGACTTTGAAAACTTTTCTTTTCGCACTTATTTGGAAGGAGTCACTTGTTATTCCCCTTCAAAAGAAAGGAAATAAATCGAATACAAGTAATTACAGAGGTACTTCCAAATTATCCGCCATCCCAAAGCTTTGTAGATCAATTATATCTCCATGTCAACATGGATTTATAAGGCGAAGATATACGACGACAAATCTCTTGGAGCTAACGTCTTTTGTAATAATAATCTTAAGTTATCTAAGTGGTAGGACTCAACGAGTCGATCTCTAATTTGATCCGAGTTACTTCAGGCATCCCACAAAGAGCCCCCTTGGCCCATTTCTTTTTACTTTATTTATAAACGATCTCCCTCTAGTCTTGACAAAGTCGCGTGTCCTTATGTACGCAGAAGACGTTAAGGTATGCCTGCAATATAACGAAATTTCTAGCAGTTCAGACTTACAATCTGACCTAAATGCTTTTCAAACATGGTGTTGTGAAAATCTTTTGGATTTAAATAGCGCTAAGTTTAAAGTAATGACATTTTGTAGGGTGAACCCACAAAATGCCACGTATACGCTTGGTGGCTGTGCGTAGTCTAGAATTACCCATGTTGATGACCTTGGCCTCCTTCTTAACCCATATTACTTCTAAGGTATATAAAGCCAGGGGAGTACTTGAATTTATTAGAAGGTGGTCAAAGGAATTCTATGGTCCTTATGTTACAAAGACTCTGTTCGTCTCACTAGTCCGCCCAATTCTGGAGTACTGTTCAGCAGTTTGGAGTCCTCAGTATGGTGTACATATAGACCGGATAGAGTCTGTGCAAAATAATTTTTTATTATTTGCTTTACCGGGCCTTAACTGCAAGCCTTATTTTACCATCCTACTCTAGTAGACTTCTCCTAATTAATCTACCATCCTTAGTAAACCGTAGAACGATGCTTGGCACAACTTTTATTTATAAACTTATTCACGGGGATGTGGAGAGTCCCGAGTTACTGGGTCGCATGAGAAGTTTATGCGACCCAGTAACTCGGGACTCTCCGGAAACTATGTTCATCTTACCTTAACTATTTGTAGATCTAACTAAGATATGCATGAAGCGTTTAGAGTACTGTGTAATGACTATAATAGACTATACCATACTATTTCTACTACCGACTCTTGCCAAGCCAAAAAGCATTAATTTTATCTTATTTAGATAAATTAAAATTGAAATCAAAATTAGTATTAGTATTAGTCTATTTCTAACTTAATCTGTCCGCTTCTATATTGTCCTTTTTTTTACTTCTCGCGATCTCGTTTTTTCGCCTATTGGGCTCCGCGCGTAACAAGCACTGCTTGGTGTCGTAAGGGCCACTTGTTTGCGCTGATCATATTGCATCAACGCCCGTATGTATAACAGACCCTCGAATATCCAGGTGGAATTCAGCGAGCAGCAACGGCTGGCTTTTTAAAAATTTCGTAACATTCTGGCTTCTGAGAATGTCATTCTCAGATACCCCGACTACAAAAATACATTCGATCTAACGACGGATGTATCGGCGAATGGCATTGGCGTGGTACTATTCCAAGAGGGAAGACCCATTACAATGATCTAGAGGACCTTAAAGGACAGGGAGGTTATTTGTGCTACCAACGAAAGGGAGCTATTATTATTTTTATGCAGTCAAAGATATAAACATCTTTACTGATCACGAGCCATTGTTCTTCTTAGTATAGCAATCCAATCCGTTTGCGAAAATCAAACAGTGAAAAGCTCGCATCGAGGGTTTTTCAACAGACAAAACACTGAAAACTTTCACACACTGATAGAAGCTTTAACGACAGAACTCCACCTATGTTAAAACCAATGAACTTTGGCAACTCACAATTGCCAAAAAAAGCTTCTCTGATCGTAGCATTTGGGAGTTCAACTATTGCTTAACTTCCATCCTCGTAGATAGCTGATGAGTCTGAGGTGACGTGCAGACGAAACTAGCTAGTCTTATCATAGTCGGGTTCACTCCATGCTTCTTGTTTTTATGACTTGGTAGTGATCTACCCCGTTTCAAGTAAACAATATACTCAAAATTACAGGTTTACACCCATATTCCTGGTATTCCTTTTGAAAATTTCATCAGCACACTGCCAGACTAAATACATTCCCATCATTGATGGCCGAATTCTAGTGTAGGTAGAATTCGTTTCCGTTAAGCAGAATCTCTCAGATTATAGCCGCGTGGTGGAGGAAACTGATGGCATGATCGACATGTTTTCCCAGTCACACATGCAGAAACTTTTGAGCGTTGTGTTGCTCACCTGCGTGATCTACTCGAGTCATTGAGCATCCACCATGTAGTAGCAAGACGTTTAGACTTCCTAGGTAGTGGCGGAAACGCTAGACGCAGAAGATTTCGAAAAAAATAAACTTAATGAATTTCAGTTAATAAATTCAAAAAATTGGCAGATAAATAACATAATATGGTACAGGACCAAACTAAAAAAATTACCGCCACTGTCAATTAACTTCTGTTAACTTCATTCGGCTAAAGGAACACAAATTGACACGGAACACCTGTAAGAGATATATTATATTATTATTATTATCTCGAAACTATGGAGGTGCAAAATTTAAAAAATGAAATTCAGTTAATAAATTCAAACAATAGGCAGATAAATAGTAATAATAAGGTACAGGACCAAATTAAAAAAATTACCGACACTGTCAATTAACTTCTGAGGTCGGCTAAAGGAACCCAAATAGCTTGGGCTAACCTAACTGGGCGTTTCGAAAACAAACGATTGTTAGTAAACAGCCAACTAAAGATATTGTTTAATGTGCAGTCAGTCAATCAGGAATTTGGGTCGGCTTTATGAGAATTGCAAAGCACCATCCAAGGGTGCCTCGAGGCGCTAGGAATGTGCGGAATCAATATTGAAAATTGGGATTGCCTTCTCCTCAAAACTCCCGAACCTCTTTCTTTCTTTGTGGGAGCAGTCGCTACACAACAAGGCCAATTACTACTTGGCAAGAACTGAATGGGTTCCTAACTAAGCGTCACCGGAGACTAGAAGACATTGATGACGTGCGACCATCAGGCTCTAGTCAGTCTCAGCCCAGAGCATCGATATCCCATTCTGCGTCTTGGTGGATAAATTCCTACGGGGCAAGGGTAGCACATGCCCGCGGATTCTCTGGCTGTGCCTGAATTGTTTCGCACGAGGACATCAGTTGCGTGATTACAAAAGCACTCATAACTGCTTCACGTGTCGCGGCCGCAATCACACGCTAATAGACCGAGGCAACTCAGCGCCTTCCAATCCGACTCCGTCACCGAAGTCCCTTGCTACGGACTCCACTGTGCAAAATTACTTTACGACGGGGTATAGATCAGTTCTGCTTGGTACCGCAATAATCGACAATCGTTATCACTGAGCGGCTTTTTAACTTAATTAAGTTGCCTCATCAAGTTATCCAAGCTCAGGCATTAGGCTTAAATCAGACAGTATCCGCTGAATCTAAAAAGCTCTGTCAGTTTACTATTCGTTCGCCAAACCGGCCTAGCTTGCAGTTAAGTACGACTGCCTACGTTCTTCCGCAACTAGCGGGAAATCTTCCATCCTGTCCAGTTTCGCAACATTTTCTGCTGGATCTATCCGAACTGCCACTAGCGGATCCAAAGTTTTACGAGAGCGCACAAATAAATCTTCTGATCGGGGCCAATAAACTCCCATTCATTCTCCTAAGTGGTACCCAACCGAACATCTGTGGCGCTCTCCTCGGTCAAGAGACAATTTTCGGCTGGATCCTAACAGGAGCAGTGCCAGCGTTAAGGCAAAATACGATTTCCGCTTTTTCCACGCGAATTTCCCATGTGGTAGACACCTTCCTGGATAAACTTCTCACCAAATTTTTGGAGGTGGAGGATCTGCCAGTAAAAGTGGCAAAGGCATCTGATTTGACCTGTGAAGAAAATTTCCACCGGTCGACTACGAGAGACTATAGCGGCAGGTATGTCATAAGCCTTCCGTTCCGTGATTCCGAAAATTTAAAGTCCGCCCTAGAATATTCCAGATCATCTGCGTTAGCCCAATTTTTAAGGAGCAACGCATAAAAAGGGGCAGTCAGCAGAAAACTAAGTACGACTCCGTGATACAAGAATATCTTGATCTCAACCACATGAGAGAGATACATCCCACCGACGATGATGCCAGCTGTTACCTTCCGCATCATGCCGTGCTCAACCTGGAAAATACGACCACCAAGCTTCGGGTGGTTTCAATGCCTCCAGCCCTTTAGGAAATGGGGGCCATCCAAATCCTAAAATGGCGTTATTTCCGATACGTCTATAGTGCAGATATCGAGAAATTGTAACGACAAATCTGGGTAGACCCAAAACACACCCCGTTCCAACGCATTTTATTCCGCAACAGCGAAGGGTATTTTCGAGATTTTGTGCTCAAGAAGTCAACTGGCGACCGACGTGCAGCTGAGCCATCCAAGAGCAAGTAATGTCATTCGCAATTACATATATGTCGATGATGTTCTTTCGGGAGCTGACTCCGCAGAGAACTCTTAGCTCATTGTTCGGGAGCTACAAAGTGCCCGGGTTTTCCACAAGAAAATCTTAGCTCATATCCAAAGCAATCATCTTCTGAAAACAGACTTTCTCGAAATTGACACTGAAAGTACAGCCAAAACTGTCGGCGTACGTTAGAAAGTGACGTCCGATGAATTTTTCTTCGTCCCACCAGTGTTGACAACGGAAATCTCCCCATCGAAACGCCAGGTTCTTTCCTAAATTGCCAAACTGTTTGATCCATTCTTCTTCAAGCTCCAAAAAAAGATATGCTTATCTGTGCAGATCCGTTCTTTGAACTTTTATCTGTTGGCCAGATCAAGTATGGGACCTGAACTTTCTATCCTACAAAAAACAGTTCGCGGCTGGATAGTGTCTGGGAGATGATCTGTTGGCCAGATCAAGCAGGGGCCTGAACTTCCCATCCTACAAAAAACAGTTCTCGGCTGGATAGTGTCTGGGTTATGTGCCTCTGAAAATAAAAATGAAAATAAATGGCCAGGAGGAAGCGTTGGAGTCAATTGACCCAACCCTGCAGAAATTTTGATCTGTAGAGGACCCGCCGACCAAGGCTAAAGTCCATAATCCTGAGCCGCAACTTTGTGTTGTTCACAATTGAGAAAAATACTCAAAAATTGTCGTTTCGGTTGCCTTTCAATTCTGACCCAAATTCTCTTGGCTCATCATACGAAGTTGCAAAACGTAGAGTTTTGTCACTAGAAAGGAAATTGTCGAAGGACCCTTCATTGAGGAAGACGTATATTGCATTCATGGAGAAATATGTTTCCATAGGCAACATATCTTCCACCAAGACAAAATTCCATACAATCCGCACTATTTCATTCCGTACAAGTGCGTTATGCGGCCACAAAGTATATCAACCAAGTTGAGAGTACTTTTTGATGCATCATGCCGTACATCGACGCAGTTATCGTTAAATGACATCTTGGTGGTTGGCCCAACCATTCAAGAGGAGCTGTACTCGACACAGCTTCGGTTTAGATTGCATAAGTTTGCCCTTGCGGCAGACATAAAAAATATGTATGGCCAAGTAATAGTGGACGAATCTGAACAAAACTTTCAGCTCATAGTATGGAGACGATATCCTTCTGAATCTCTGAAAACTTTTAAGTTAAATACCGTTACATATGGAACTTCGCCGGCACCCTTTTTGGCGATCAGGTGTGCAATGTGGCTAGGAGAGATGGCGCAAGCAACTTATCCAAAAGCCGCACAGATTATTCAGAAAGATTCAGAACGCCGGTTGCGTTTGGGACCTGCAAGGCCTTCAAGATGAAGTTTCTCAAGTCTTGCAAAAGGCAGGATTTAAACTGGTAAAGTGGTTTTCAAACTGCTCAGAGATGTCCGCATCTGATAGCGCTATAATGCCACTTACGGCAGGCTCAGACGTAACTAAGACCTTTGGCGTGGTTTGGTTACCGGTTAAAGATTACTTCCAATTTCGGTTTGGTGACTCTTTCCTGGATCTTCGCACGACAAAGCGAAATATTTTGTCGATAACTGCTCGACTTTTCAATCCACTCGTCCTCTTGTGTCCTATAGTCACAAGGAAAAACATGTTGTTGCAGGAGCTGTGGCTTCAAAAGCTAGATTGGGACAAGTCGCTACCAATGCAGTTGCTTACTTCATGGGATACCTTTAAAGCAACGCTTATGCAGCTGCCGAAAATGAAGGTATCGCGATTCGTCCACACAGATCAGCAAAACCCGATTCAAGTACAAGGTTTCTCTGACGCTTCCAGGCGACTGTATGGAGCGTGCATCTACGTTCGTACTCAAACTGCTGAAGGTTATAAGGTGTCTTTCTTGACCGAAATTAATTGGCATCAACATGAAATTAATTAAATCAACATTTCGAACTGCCGGCCGCAGTAGTGTCGATGGAATTACGCAAATCGGCATTAGCTCTCGTAGTCAGCCAAAAGCCAAATTAGCTGCTTCAGAAAATAGAAAACACTTCGTCGCACCTGAAGCTACTGACAGTTTTCTTATGGTGTTTCCGCTTTATTCAAAGGTTCAGAAAGGGAACGAAGACCTTTGAAAAAAGTATTTTGCCAAGAGAACTGAATTTCGCTTTTGAGAAAATTGTTGAAGTTATCCAATTTCACGAATTCAGTGACGATATTAGTATAATACGGGAAAATAAACCGGTAGCAACGAATATTTAGGAGAATAAATTAAATTGGTGTTCCCCGACATTGCTACGAGTTGGGGGTCGGTTATTGAATGCTCCTATCCCGTACGAAGCCAAATTCCCGTTGTTGCTGTCCGAAAGCTCACAATTCATCAGATCACATGTGTCATACCTGCACGTTACGAATTGTCATGCTGGCTCTCGAGCTCTTATAAGTCATCTGCGCGAGAAAGTATGGAACAGTTCGTTCGTGCATTCGCTGCATTCGCTGTAAGCCGCAACTCTTGACGAAAATCATGGGGAACTTGCCAGAAAAAGACTTTGGGATCTGTGGCGTTAATTTTTATGGCCCCTTTAGCACAACGTATCGTGGTACCATGGTAAGCCACCGTACAAGTCGTACGTGGCCTTGTTCGTCTGTTTTGCATCTACAGCGGTCACTTGGAGCTTGTGTCTGGCCTAACCACCAGCTAACCAATTCGAAGGTTCGTAATTCGTCGCGGGATACCGGAGAAAGTGTGGTGCGACAACGTCACCAACTTCGTCGGAGCCGACCACGGAGCACATGAGGGAGTTCCGAGCTCGTCTAGAGGAGCAGGGGGCGGTATACAAACATACGCACCAAAAAAGGATGCGAGTTTGCGTTTATACCGCCCAGAGCACCGAACTTCGGAGGACTTTGGGAGGCAGGTGTGAAGTCTTCAAAACAACTGTTCCTTCGGACGGTCGGCCAAGATCCCTTGACCGCAGAGGAGCTCGGAACTCTCCTCACCAGCGTGGAGGCCGTGCTGAATTCAAGACCTCTGGGAACCCTCAGCAACCCCCATCGACGGCGAAGCCCTGACATTTGCTTATCGGCGGCCCCCTGTTGGACCCACCGTCGGAAGCACTCCTGGACCAGATCAACATGACCTGATTCCGTCGATGGCGAGGTAGGAGCCAAATCTCGTCGTGGGCGACGTCGCCGAAGACAACCTTCCACCCCAGCAGTGGAGGATCTTGCGAGTGGAAGCGGTCCACGCCGTCGCCGATTAAAAGGTTCGAGTGGCGGACGTTCGGACTTAGGAAGGAGTATACCGGAGAGCGATACATCGGCTGGCTGTATTGCCTGTGTTGGGCTGAAGAAAGTCGTTCCTTCAGAGCGGGCAATGTTTCTCACGAATTCGCCCCGTCTCTCGCCCCCCTTAGCTAAGCATAGCTCTAATAGATGTTTGCTTGAAATTGAAATGCAGTGGTAAATCGAATCCGATCATCACCACTCTCCTTTTCGTCGTCGCTAACTTTCGCAAATAAAAATTCCATGCTTATCCAATCAAAGTCGCGTTTTTGTTAATACAAAATAGCATTAAACTTTTCAATAGTAGTGCTTAATAGGGCTTCTTATTAAAATTTCAGGCCCAACATGTGTTTCACCATCTTGTAGCCTCGTAGTTGAAAATTGTATTTGTTTTCAAGGTGTGTTTTGTAAGCAGAATTACGGCGATATGATTGTCGAGTAAGTATTGAGCTAAGTCAAGATTATGCTGTGAAACGCCGATAGCATTCCACGTATTTATCCTTAGGAAAGTGATTATTTGGATTGTTGTGAAACCAGCATTTGAATCAATAGATTTTGGTTTCGCATTAAATCTTGCACAGTTGTGCGTATAAACGACATAAACTCCGTAAAGTTTTGTTGCAGGCTGCATATCATAGCTTCAAAGATACTTTTTGGCTGCTCCGGCGATTGTTGCTCCTGAGCCGTGTTCGGTTCCTGGTATGCTGATTGCAGAAATGAACTTTTTGAGACAGGGCTAGCCAGTCCTGATTTTAAAGCGCTTGCGTATGTCACATTTTTATCAGAGTTTATGGGTCCTAGTAGGGATCTGGCTGCAGTCAAGAAGAAGACTTCGGGGTTTGATCTGGAAGCTGTCATTTGTTTATTAGGGGTTCCTCTCTGGTGGATGCTACTTTTCAGCTCCTTAGCCTCTGTAGCCGCAGTTGCCGCACTTTTTCAAGTTGAAGTCATCTTTGCTCGCTGGGCAGTGTGCAGAGTAATGAAGCTCTCCACAAACTAATATAGGGGCTATTTACTGGTTCGAGCTCAACCTTAAAGAGTGGCTGCGGCTTTCTATCCTTGTTAAGGATATTGAAGACTGTCTTAGCGCTAAATCTTGTAGCGCCATGCTCCTTTTTAGCTGATACGTGTAAAAGTCCTTTTTATTCTCGGTAAGATATTTCTCGAACACTCTGTAATTATCTTCAGACTTCATTTGAACCTTTGTCTCTTGGATGTTGCCCTTTACTAGAGTTATTATGTGGAAGTTATCCTTTCCAATAATTTTGTTGACAAGAACTTTGGAACTTTTTATCTCGAATATAAATATGTAGAGGCTTTGGCTTCCTTTTCTCGAATTCAGTAGATTCGGTCGCCTCAACGCCATTGGCGTCTGCCAAGATTTTAAATCGGTTTGAGCTCATGGGAGTCTCTATTCCAGATAGGCTAGCATTGCCACGAGTTATTTTGCGTTGTGAATTTAGAGGGCTCAGCTTCCTTTTGATTTGGATGTAGCGATCCACACCAGTCTGCACAGCCGTCTTAACACATTCATTGTTTTTGTTCTGCTTTGCGGGCAGCGCAGCGGCAGCTGATGATGTCAAAGAAAGAAATTGCGGTGCGAGTTACTGCTGATGAGCTTAGGATATTGCACTCCCTCGCTCGCTACGTTTAAGAATTCGGTCATGTTGAGTGTAATTGCCCGCGCTTGATCAGCGCCTGCATTATTTTTTTCGTTTGATTTTATTGATTTTATTGAATACTTTCTCCCGGAGCACTCGGTTTAAAACCTTTTTTGCAATTGAAGCAAAAAATTTCATTAGTGCACTTTTTATTGCTTGAATGCTTCAGACACTTTAAACAGATGTATCTTTTTTTTGCCCAGTCACTTCTTTCAGCTGGTTCCATGCCCTTAAATTCATAAGACCGTGTATTATAACGGGTTGGTAAATTACAACAAGAACAATTTTCTTTGCTGCTTTTGATTTGCAACTTTTTCTAAAAGGCTTATTCTCCTTTGGAAAGGAGGAAATGGAACTGTATTTTCTCTAAAAACGCCATGACATCAGAAAGTGCATAAATGTCCTTTGTCTTTTTAACATGACTCTTATATACACTTAGAAAATCCTTGTTACCCTTCCGAAGTATTATGTGGACAAAAACTGCATCGACATCTTTGGATAATTTTTCCTTTAATTTTATAAATTAAATCGACTCATTAATTGTGTCAATAAATGTTTTAATTTGTCTATTGGATTCCAAACTTAGATTGGGTAAGTCCATAAGCGTATTTATGTGATCAGAGAACAATTTTCTTCTGTTCTCATTCCGCATGGTTAGTAACTCCCAAGCAGCTTCATTGTTATCTCCAATTAACTTTAAGAGCAGTGCCTAGGATGCACTGAGTTCCATAAACATCTCATTAAATAGATCCCATTCTTTGGAATCACCAAAGAAAGTTTGTACTTTCATTTTTGCCAGCTTAGGTAATTTCTCTGCCTTTACAGTTATAGATTCCTTAACCTGATTTTTTTCATCGTTAAGTCTTTCATCTATAACCTTTAAAATGCTATCAACATCGAATTCTAATTCGGTTATCTGGTAATCCAATTCCGAAGTTTCAACACAACTTTTTACCTTATCTAATAAACCAAAAGATTTAGTTTTTCAAAATTGAATTTTCTTTTTCTAATTTTAAGGGAATGTAGATCACAGTTTAAATTATTAAAGGTTTCCTCGAAATACTTCTTTAAATGTCCCACATTGTCATCAAAATCCTTCATCCTTCATCACCTAATTTGCCCTCTATTTCCTGTCCTTTTCAAATTGTATCTTTAGTTTAGAAAATATCATCATCATCGCTTTATAATGTTTTGATGTATAAATATATATATAAATCGCACCGATCTTTACCCAAAAACTATGATTAAATATAAAAACCTTTTCTAGTTCTACAGATTTTTGATACTCCTGTTGAGTGCACTTTTGCCTAAAAAGCCTGATTTGCTTAGTTAACTCGAACTGCAAGAACTCAATGGTCTTTTCGGACAACATTTTCTTAATTTGTATTTATACTTATATACGTACGTAAAAAAATTAGGCATAATTTTTATTTTTTTGTATAGATGATTTTGTCTTTTCAATTTTCATTTTTTGGTTTTAGTGTTATAATTTTTTGTTGTTTTGTTGGCTTCAGTAATTTGTAATGCTTTTCACATATTTTATTTATTTGTCTGATGTTGGCTTCAAACCGCCTTATAAACGACATTTTTTTTTAGTTTATAACAAAAACACACACTTCTTTGTGGCGAAATCGTTTATTGGAACTAACAAAATAATGGGTAAAACAAGAAGGTTATATATAAAGTGCATGCTTAAGGGGGTGTTCAGTCATTGAGATTTTTCAAAGACTATCTTTTAAACTCGAAATAATAACTCCGATATAATTAGTTAAACGTTATAATAAGAATTTTTTTTGTTGCGGATAATATTGGAGGATACAGAAAATATATGCCAATATATTGAGCGCGCGCAATGAATGTACATGAGAGAGTGATCCCGCTTTTGATAATTAGCGCAGATAAAGCTCTCTATCTGACGATGCTGCCGATAAGCGCAGAAGTCGAGCGGCCGAGAGAGAGAGTCGGCTTGCGACCAACGAAGGCGAGAACATAAGCAATTAGTATGTAATACGAAAGCTTTGTTTGAGCTTTATCTATAAATTAGGTGGCGGCTGCTGCTTGTCCCGAAATTCTCACCCCAGTTGGGCCTGGCTTCCAACTTCGTCCTTAAGGGGCAAAAGGCACAGCTTAGATACTGCGCGCTTGGTGGTTCCAGATGAAGTTCTGATCACCGCCACTCGAGCCACTCCGTCCCTACCAGATACCAGTTCCATGATTCTCGCGAGCGGCCACTTCATCGGGGGTAGGTTCTCGTCCTTGACCAGCACCACATCGTTGACTGCCAAAGCAGGGCCGGAGGTACGCCATTTGGAGCGTTGCTGAAGGAGGCTTAAGTATTCCTCTTTCCATCGGGACCAGAAAGACTGCTGCAGAAAGGACACACGTTGCCAACTGTCCAGACGATTGAAGTTTGGCTTTGTAACATCAGGTTCGATTAAACTAGATGGCGGACCTCCAGTTAAAAAATGTGCTGGCATTAGAACATCGAGGTCTGCGGGATCTTCTGAAAGAGACAATAATGGTCGTGAATTTATGACAGCACCAATGTGGCAAAGCAAAGTTCGCAGCTCCTCAAATCCAAGAATTGAGGACCCCACAGCCCGGTAAAAATGATGCTTGGAAGTTTTGACTGCCGCTTCCCAGAGTCCGCCGAAATGCGGAGATCGAGGAGGAATAAAATGCCATTCGATGGACTCAATCGCACAAAACTCCAGAAGTGCCCGCTGATGCTCGTCGCTGATAAAGAGCCGCCGCAGCTCACTTAGCTCGTTTCTGGCTCGAACAAAATTTGTAGCGTTGTCCGACCAAATGTGTTGTGGCTTTCGGTGCATATAAACCGTTTTAGTGCCTGCAAGAACGCAGTAGTGGATAGATCCTTTACGAGCTCCAAGTGGACGGCCTTTGTAGCAAAACAAATGAAGACGCTCACCTAGCATTTTACCGGAGCCTTATTACGAACTTCTGGCTTGTAATGGAATGGCCCACAAAAATCCACGCCAGTGACTCCAAAGACTTGGCAACCGTTGACTCTTTGTTCCGGGAGATCAGCCATAATGTGCTCCAGCAGGCGAGGCTTGGACCGGAAGCATCGGATGCATTTGTGCAACGCCTTTGTCACCGTTTTCCTCCCCCCAATTGGCCAATATTGGGATCGAATCATAGCCAAAAGAGCACGAGGTCCCGTGTGTAAATTTCGCTCATGGAAATAAACAATTATAGCAAGAGTGACTGGGTGGCTTCTAGGGAGTATAATTGGATGACGACTATCAAAATCCAACGGCAAATTCTTCAGGCGACCATCTACACGCAGTAGACCGAACTTATCCAAGAAGGGTGAAGATGTGGCAAGTACGCTGGACGACGATATCTCTTTGCCATTCTGAAGCGACCTTATATCATCCCAAAAATGCACCCGCTGTACCAACCGCAATAAAAGTTGAAATCCAGACTTGATATCTCCTGCGGTGATTCCCTTGTGGCGTATTCGATGACAAAACTTGTGCACATAAGCAAATACCCGCTGCAGAGATAAGAAGGAATTAGCGTACTTGGAGGCAGCTATTATGTCCACATACGGCGACTGAATGAGCAAAACCTTTGCGCGCTGTTCCAGGGTCGGTCCAGCTGGGACCGCAACTGGCCACTCATCTTGAGGACCAAGAAGAAACGGAGGACCATGTGCCCACAGCTCATCAACGATCAACTCATTAGGAAGAGCACCACGGGACAGGATGTCCACCGGATTCAAGGACGTGGGAACATAGCGCCACTCCATCGTTCTGGTTAACTCCTGGATCGTCGCAACTCGATTGGCAACGAAAACATTAAACCGGGCAGGCTCCTCTCGAATCCAGGACAGCGCCACTGCAGAATCGCACCAACAATAATGCCTCCCAGCGTACATCTTCAGATTAGCTACTTCTGACATAAGCCGCGCCAGCAATTCTGCTCCTGATAGTTTCAGTTTCGGCACCGTAACAGTCTTTAGCGGCGCCACTCGAGACTTCGAGCAAAGCAGGTGACTTCCCGCTCCTGTACCCCTTGAGACGACATAAACACAGGCACCATAAGCCTCGATGCTAGCGTCACAAAATCCATGAATCTCCAAATCGGTCGGTGATGATAGTGACCATCTGGGAAAATAGGCCCTCTGAGCCATAGCGAAACTGCAGCAAATTGTTTCCCAATCAGAGTGAAGAGCCTGAGGAAGACTCTCATCCCAAGACAACTTCTCACGGCACAGCTTTTGAAGAAAGATATTTGACCTTGTGATGACTGGCCCGACAAGTCCTAAAGGATTATACAACCGGGCGATTGAGGAAAGAACGATGCGCCTAGTTGGATTTAAGGTTGACTGAAGGCCCTCAAATGAAAATAGCAAGCGATCAGTAGCAGGATCCCAAGCGAGGCCCAGAGTTTTCGTAAAGTTGCTGCCGTCATCAAATCTCAGAAACGACTCCCGATCCTCTTCCGGCACATCAGACAACACCGCAGCTACGTTGGAGCACCACTTTCTCAAGCGAAATTGACCCTTGGCAAGGATCCCTGATGTTTGCTGCATGATGTTGACAGCTTCAGCTACAGAAGCACCTCCAGAAATTAAATCGTCCACGTAAAAGTCCCGTCGCAGAATCTCGGCCCCCTTTGGAAACATCGACTGCTCATCCTCGGCCAATTGATGCATTGCTCGCACTGACAAAAATGACGCTGGTTTTATTCCACAAGTTACACTGTCAAGTTTAAAAACCTGCAACTCGTCCTGGGTGGAATCCCGCCAAAGGATACACTGCAAATGGCTGTCCTCAGGGAAAACTCTGACACATCGGTACATTTTGCATATATCTCCTGTAATGGCCACCCGATGGTAACGGAACTTTGGCTGTATAACTGGGTCGGACATCAACACGTCATTCAACGTATACCCAGAAGTGGTAGCAGCAGATCCATCAAAAACAACCCTGAGCTTGGTTGTTGAACTGTCCTCTTTTAAAACACAGTGGTGAGGTAGGAAGTACTGAGGAGTGAGGCTCGCATTAGCAGGAACTGCAGACATATGGCCCAACTCCAAATACTCTTTTATAAACGCAGCATACTGATTATTCAATTGAGGGTGACGACTAAGCTTCCTTTCTAGAGAGAGAAATCGACGCACGGCTTGGGGATACGATTCTCCCAGCAAATCAGAACTGCATTTCAACGGCAGCCTCACAGCATAAGCGCCTGACTTGAGCCGATTAGAGTGTTGCACAAAATGCGCTTCGCAATCCAGCTCTTCCTTTGTCCACTTCACTATTGGTTCGGAGCAGTCCTCTATTTCCCAGAACTGGCGGAGCAGATAATCTAAACGTTCATCCGGCAGGCTTGGGCTCTTCGTGACATCCTTGCAGGCTGTGGCTACGAGTGACCTTCTCTCGACAGGTGAACCGCCTCCACTCCACAACATCCAAGTCGGGTTTTCTGCAGCAACGGTAGGCCAGCTGAGAGCTGAACTTGTCCAACACACAGCAATTCATAAAAGAGGCTGGCTCCGATGAGCAAATCGATACGCTCTGGTCGAAAGAATTCTGGTTCAGCGAGATTAAGATTGCATGGTATATTCCAATTGGAGACATCTAAGCAGAAACTAGGCTGGAGATCCGTAATGTTGCCAGCGACGACTGCACTAATAAGAGACGAGTATTCTGAAGTGAGAACGTAGAAGCACATCAACAGAGAATCCGTCCGTCGCATAGCCGGTATCGCCAATTCCAGACACCGACATGAATGATTTGCATTTACGCAACTGCAGCTGATTAGCCAATCGTAAAGTAATCATGTGTACTTGAGATCCAGAATCCAGAAGCGCTCGGCAAGGAACAAAAATACCAGCGCGGCTCCTAACAAGTATGTTCGCTGTTGCAAGCAAAGCTATATCGCCGCTACGACCTTGGGCAATAAGGCATTGGTGAGGCTAGAGGTTCAGAACCCTCGGATGAGGAGGAAATCGGTAAAGCAACTGGCAGATGGCCGCTAGAAGACTGTGAGTCCAGAAAATGCAGCAAACTGTGATGCCGTCTCCCACAGCTGTGGCAATTATTAGCGACGCAGTCTCGCAGGTGATGACCGGTTCTGAGACATTTTCGACAAAGACCAAGTCGCCTAGCCTCGCCTAGGCGGCTCTCAGGGGACAACAGCAGAAACCTTGGACACGCAGGTACCTCATGGGACCTCCCACCGCATAATATACAGGTAGCGGGAGGCGCATTAGTAATAATGAAGGCGGATCTACTGTTATTAGCAACTCTACGTCTTCCCACCTGAGTGCCTGGCGCGTATGCGGCCATGGCCACATCCACAGCCTCGAGAGTCCTGCATCGCTGCTCCAGGAATTCCGCCATCGAGTCCCAAGTAGGAATAAGGTCTGAATTGATGGCAGTCTGGCCTTCCTCCCACTTCGCCTGGGTAGCTGGGTCCAATCTTTGAAGAAGCACCTGGACGATTATGCAGCCGGCAATTTGTTCCGTCGTTCCCAAATTCTTCAAGGCCCGCATATGGGCATTGAACTTATCTGAGAATCCTCGTAGACCTGCCACTGAGCCACCTTCCACGACACAGAGGCCTAGAATCTCTTTCACATGAGCCTGAAATATTAAACGACGGTTACTAAATCGCTTTTCCAAAAGACCCAATGCAACGTCATAATTTTTCTCGGAAGTTTCCAAGGACCTAACTGCTTCTAACTCTGAGTCGCGAAGACAGCCTCTGCAGCTTTTCCACCTTGCTTATATGTGGATTTCCGCCTACCATAGTTGAGAAGATAGATTGGAACTCAGACCACTCGGAGTATCCTCCACTGAAGGTAGGGAGCGGAATAGGCGGCAGAGCTTGAAAGCTGCGACTGAGCCCTGGGTCTGGCATAGAGGAGATCCCGTTGGTGAGAGTTGAGTGGGCAGCCATTTGAGCAGAGCGTTGCAAGGTTTCGTGCTCTATTTCAGCGTGCATCGTCGCGACGAGCTCCGACACGGTCCATCGCAAGTCGCTGCCGATCTCCGAAATGTCTAATTCTTCAAGATTCCCGTGGATGGCCTTGGAGTCATCGTACATTGAGACTAACTGGCCATGACGCACGTGGAGCATGGCGTCCTCCACGCTTGAAATTGGGTGAAGGGCTCCTTGTATCCTCTTCAAATCCTGGAGGAGAGCATTGGCCTTGCATTTCAAAATAGCACTCCGAGGTAGAGTGGGTGAACCTGCGTCTGCCGCGCTAGCATCCATCGCCACTAATCTCAAATTACGACCAATTTAACAAAGCTAAACTGCAGCGAAATTAGTATTATTATTTTTTTGTATTATTTATTATTTATTTTATTATTTAATAATAGTTTTAATTTGCGCGCGACGAATACAACCTGTCCCACTGTGCACGGCCGCTAAGCTGAAGCCAAATTTAATATTACAAATTGTTTAATAATATTATATAATAATATTTCGTATTTGACCACGGCGAACGCAATCTGTCCCACTGTGCACACAAGAACCGTACCCGAATTAGCGGCTGTATGTTTGTATAACGGTTTGTGCGCCGGCGAATGCACTCGAAAACGGAATGTATGTATGTATGTATGTATGTATACGAAGGTAGCAGGCGCACTAAATAACGGGCCGTATGGCAATTGACGACCGGCATGCACTTTATAACTATTTTTGGTTATGAAACTTTAAAATATATGCAAATATATTGAGCGCCCGCAATGAATGTACATGAGAGAGTGATCCCTCTTTTGATAATTAGCGCAGATAAAGCTCTCTATCTGACGATGCTGCCGATAAGCGCAGAAGTCGAGCGGCCGAGAGAGAGAGTCGGCTTGCGACCAACGAAGGCGAGAACATAAGCAATTAGTATGTAATACGAAAGCTTTGTTTGAGCTTTATCTATAAATTAGGTGGCGGCTGCTGCTTGTCCCGACAGGGGGTATATACCTTTTTCATTTTAAAAAAATCGAAATTTTTTTTGCTTTATCATAAAAAACAACTTCTTGAGAATATATCCCAAAATTTCCATAGAGAGTTGAGCAGTAGAAAAAAAGTTACAGCGCTCCTAGCCGCGCGCCTCGTCCCCGCCCAAACCCAAACTTGAAACTTTAAACGCCAATATCTCGAAATGGTTTTTTTTTTTAAATGAAAAATGATATGGATTGACGAAAAACTACTTAACCGATTTTCTTCAAATTTGTTTTAATTGTCCGTAATGCATTTTATTAGTACTTGAATAATCGTTTTTTCATGTAAAAATTTTTATTTCGCCGAAATAGATAGTTTTGTAAGAATTTTAGCGTCCAAAAATGTAATTTATTGCATTATACGTTCCCGTACCCACAAAAAAAAAAAATTTTAAAACGTTCGTTCAAGTACAGGATACTACTTTAAACTAATGATATATTTTTATTTTTCGGTATCAATTGACCCATTCGTCATGGGGAATTATCACCGCAAGGCTCTTAAAAAAAGGCGTTTAAGGGAAACAGCCACACCTTAAAAACTATTAAATATTTTTTCAAAAATTTTTGCATAAACATTGTCAACAATCT
Organism: Drosophila fuyamai; assembly: GCA_018153365.1. NCBI lineage: Eukaryota > Metazoa > Arthropoda > Insecta > Diptera > Drosophilidae > Drosophila > Drosophila fuyamai. The sequence goes on along the minus strand of JAECXW010000455.1, from coordinate 265,828 downwards.
ACACTTTCAGAAAATATAATCATTCATTTAATAAAAACAATAGTTACATACACAAAAAAATCCAAAGTTTCCTATTTTTTTCGACAAAAAAAGGTATATACCGCCTTAAGAGCTACGGAGTAGGAAGCCACAAGTGGAGGACACGGACATTTACAAAAATAGGTGATTGAGAAGAATATACATATAAAGTGGAAGCAAGCTGGACATTGTTTTTTTTCCGATATTATGGACTCGGAAACGCTCAATGAGTAGCGCCCTTTAGATGTTTAAAAAAGACAGAATATTTAAGGTACTTACAAAAAAAAAAAAAACACTTTTGTCTCACTGGTGGCGGAAAACAACCTTTAGCTGCAAGTGTCTAGCACTTGACAGAATCTTTAAGGTGCACAATTTCTCAGAGTTTCTTACCACTGGTGGGGGAAAACTGCAAAGTAGTCTAACCAATTGTTCCGCAAGGAAAAAAGGCTGCAATTACCAAAATGAAAGGGTTTCCTGCAATAAGGAAAACAACCTTCACGTTTTAGTTCTGTATGGTATAAAAACTGATTTTATTTTACTAAGAATTCGCTAACGTAAGTAACATGAAATTCTTATAATATACTTATCTATGGTCAACGCAGACACCACATCTGTTTGCCTCCCGTAAAGCGACCTCTTGTGCAGTGTGAGAACTATAATTATGGTCAGACTCAAGTGGCCTGCTCTTTAGATTACAATTGTTTGGCACTGCACCCTTGTAGGTTTTAAGTAAGAGATCGTTATTTACATATTGACAGAACCAGAGCTCTTAAAATCTTATATTTATGTCAATTAGTGTTCTTCTTGAACAGGGTGTGCATACTGCGCGGACTCTGCCGAATGCAGAGTTATTAGAATAGAATAAAACGTTCGACTTGTTTCGGTCTCTAATATGCACTGATTTTTAATGTTCGATTTCGAGATTACAAAGAGAGATATGTATGTATGTACATGTGTGAGCTGCATGTATAAAAGAGCATAAGGCGAATTCAAAACATAAACATATGATTACAGTGTGGGGTAATTAAATATAACAAGTTGGCAAAGAATTCAAATTATTAATCAGCTTGAACGAAGTTATTCATAACAATAATAATAATTAATCAAAATTAATGTTGACTTATGATGTCATCGAACACATACATTTGCAGAGAGGATGTTCAGTAGCGCCAAATTTTTCACAATTGGCAAGGGTTGTTGCTACGAGTGTGCGATTCATTTTGGTTGGCTTGTCCAAATGACTGCCATGCTCGATACTCAGTGATCCTGCAGCTTGGAACATCTAGGAACTTGAAAAAATCCTAAACGGTTTATGCTGTGTCTCTTCTGTCCTCGATCCACTTTCTCCTCTTTTCGGGGTCGATTTTTCCAATATAAGTTAATTCACCCAGCAGTCCTGAATGGATTGTCCAATGTCATCCCACCCACAGATGATGTCGTAGGCTCTATCGGTCAGCTTGCGTAGAGCGGACACCTCTCCATTGGGGGCACCAGCTAATCCCATGAAATTATCCTACAAAAAGTTCACGATATGCCTTGGGAGGTCATAGCGTTAATTGAGGCGTGCCCAAGCGGAATCATACGCAGAATCCTTAATGGATATGTGACTGAGAAGGCTGGCTACTTCATCCACGATGAAACTTTTGAATCCTTCTGAGGTGACTCTTGCGGTGGACGTTGCTGTTGAAAGCAGGCCAGTCTTTGTAGTGGTTTTCCAGTAGATAAGGTACAGCAGGCGGAGCTGACTGACTGTTGTCGCATAACCGTTGGAAAAAAATTTTGCTGCTGCAGCAGCATGCTTATGCTTGTAGTTATTTCTCCTCATACACTTAAAAATCGTCTGCGGTATCCGAAAATTCCTCAACGTCCTCATACTGCCGGATTAGTCAAAATGTTCCTCAAAAGACTTGAATGTTTGTAGCAGTCGTGCCCATATGGCATTGACGGTGGCGTACGTGCAGTCTGCGGGTGGCTCCTCGACGTAGCTTATTAAGAGGGTCAGTGTTGACTTTAGGCGTTCACACGCTTTCATAATGCTGATCTGTATCCTTGGTTAGCAATCCGGCTCGAAGGACCAATTATGGTGGTAAATGGATCACTCTAAGTGGTTTGTATATCCACTTTTGGTTTTTTTTCTTGCGGACATTGATGAACTATGATCGCCGCAAACAAGTGGCCATTACGACACCAAGCAGTGCTTGTTACGCGTGGATCCCTATTCCCAAATGGGCGTAGAAAACGAGATCGCAAGAAGTGAAAACGAAACGGACAAACTAAATTATAATGCATACGAACAAAATACTAATACTAGTTATGTGATAAGTAAGAAATTAATGCTTTTTAGATTGGCAAAGAATCTGCAAAGTAAGAGAAATAAAGTTCCTGGTAATTCTTTTGGGCACAGAGAAGTTTATGCGACTCAGTAACTCGGGACTCTCCACATCCCCTTGAATAAGTTTATGAATAAAAGTTGTCCCAAGCAGCGTTTTACGGTTTAATAAGGATGGTAGATTACTAAGAAGAAGTTTACTAGAGTAGTATGGTAAAATAAGGCCGCATTTGGAACTGAAATTGTAACAGAGACTGAAAGAGAGAGGGGCCTGACGTGCTTGGCAAACCAACAGATCGTCTTCAAAACAACGTCTTAAGGGGACCCGATTCTCGATTTCAAATTTTGACGATTTTCAAAGGTCTGGTAAATGTACATATATTATTTTTTGGGCTTGTAACTTTGCATCCATATATTTAAAGTCTTAAAAAATTAGAAAAAAGTTAATTTATTGTTTTTTGTCATTGTCAAATTTTTTTTTTTAAATCGCCTTCTTTTCAGCCACAAATCAAGTTAAAAAGTAAAAAAGATCTTCTCCGATTTGATTTATCCTGGTTCATGCTATAGCTATATATGTATAGGATAGATAATATTTTTTGAGTGACCTCATGCGCCAGCCGTAAAAATACTGTTTTGAGAAAAACGCGCTTAAAGTTTTGAGAAGCTCTCGCCGTCGCCTGACCCTTCCACCATAAATCGGTGATATCTTCAAAAGTTTTTGAAAGCCTCACTTGATATTTTAAAGGAACATTCTTAAAAGTTATATTTTTTAATTAAATAATGAAAAAAAACTGCATTTTTTGAAACCTTAAGGTAGCAACTTGCACATTAAACTGAAGAAAGACGCTGAAAATGCACAATTGTATACATCGGAAAACTTTCGCCACCAGTACAACCCATTCTCTGCGGAGGGCTCGACCAAATCTGAGCTCTCCAATCGAAACAGTCGCTCCGATAAGAAACTCATCAGGAGCTCACAGCGACGAAGATAAAAAAGAATGCTATAACAAAGTCATAAAAACAATGATTTTACTAATAAATAAAACCATAATGATATTCCGAAAGCAAAAAATAATTACCAGGGAAACACACAAAACCATAAGGAGCTATGCTTTATGAATTTTTATCTCTGGACTTAATTCGTAACTACGAGCAACCAACCACTCTATTTAATGTCAGATCATTCCTTGGATTAGCAAGTTACTATAGGTGTTTTATTAAGGACTTTGCATCTATTGCAAAACCTATAAGTGACATCCTAAAAGGCGAGAATGGCAAAGTAAGCACAGGTCAATCTAAAAAATACCCGTTAACTTTGATGAACATCAGCGCCAGGCATTTGATAAGCTTAAGAGTGTTCTCGCGTCAGAAAACGAAATGTTATTATATCCAAATTATAAAAAACCTTTGACTTAACGACGGACGCTTCGTCTTTCGGTTTGGGAGCAGTCTTATCACAAGACGGAAAACCCATAACCATGATATCACGAACTTTAAAAGACAGGGAACTAAATTTTGCAACAAACGAAAGAGAGTTGTTGGCAATTGTGTGGGCCTTAAAGAGCCTCAGATATTACCTATACGGCGTAAAAAATTTAAACATTTTTACTGACCACCAACCACTAACATTCGCCGTCTCAGATCGCAATCCAAACGCAAAAATTACGCGCTGGAAAGCTTTCATTGACGAGCACAATGCACAAATTTTTTACAAGCCAGGAAAAGAGAACTACGTTGCTGACGCGCTGTCCCGACAGTACATTCACTCGCTAGAAGAAGATGCGCAGTCAGTTATTGCCACAATACATAGCGAATTATCACTAACCTACACCATCGAAAAAACGGACAAGCCGGTCAACTGCTTTCGGAACCAAATAATAATAGAAGAAAGCGGAACTGCTTCAGTTAGAACGGTTATTATGTTTTGGTGAAAAGACTCGACATCTTTTATATTTCTCGGATAGAGAAACACTTATGCAGAAAATATGTGATGTGGTCAAGAAGGACGTAGTCAATGCAATTTTTTGCGAACTGCCAGTACTGGCATTTATCCAGCATAAATTAATAGAAACATTTCCGACAACCACTTTTCGCTGGACAGGAAGACGTGAAGCAGATCATGCAGGACTATTTTTTTCCCAAAATGACTCATATGGCAAATGAGGTCGTCGCAAATTGTAAAATTTGCCAGAAGGCAAAATATGATCGACACCCTCAGAAACAGATTCTCGGGGAAACACCTATTCCCTCATACACGGGCGAAATATTACATATTGACATATTTTCGACCGACAAAAAATACTTTCTTACTTGTGTAGATAAATTTTCAAAATTTTCAATTGTCCAACCAATTGCTTCCAGAACCATTGCAGACGTAAAAACCGCGATCTTACAACTTATAAATTTCTATCGACGACCAAAAACAATATATTGCGATAATGAGCCTTTTATTAAATCCGAAACAAGTAAGTAACCGGTTTAACGTACAAATCGTTAATGCACCGCCTCTTCATAGTACATCGAACGGACAAGTGGAAAGATTCCACAGTACACTGACAGAAATTGCACGGTGCTTAAAAATTGAAAGAAGTATTGAAGACACTGTTGAACTAATACTTCTCGCGGCTATAGAATACAATAGAACTATTCACTCAGTAACAAATAAAAGACCCATTGACATAATACACTCATCGACCATTGAGCTCAACACAGAAATTAGGGATAAAGTCTTAAATGCCCAGAACCTTCAACTACAAAGATTGAACAAAACAAGACAAGACAGAAATTTTCAGGTAGGAGACAAGGTTCTTGTGAAATCAAATAAGAGGTTGGGAAACAAACTTTCAGATTTGTACTCCGAGGAAACCGTCGAAGCAGACTTAGGGACCACAGTCTTAATAAAAGGGAGGGTGGTCCATAAGGACAATTTGAGGTAATTACAATAAATCTTATTTTTCTTTTTATTTTTATCTTCGACACACTAGGATTTGGATGATTCTACTCCTCGCCGTACCAACAGCAGCTAAAATGACCGACTACACGACCTCAAATTACATACCAATCATAGACGGGCATGTGACTATTTGGAGAGACTTCCAATACCTCAAACACTCAACCAACTTAACCAAGTACTCGGAAATAGTTAAAGAAACAGAAGAAATGAGAAGCCATTTCCCCCAGTCACATATGAGGCAGATATTAGACTCAGATTTACGACACATTAAGACTCTCATAGATACCGTAAATGTTCATCATAGACACGCTAGAAGCATAAATTTATTAGGCACCGCATTAAAAATCGTAGCCGGTACTCCAGATTTTTATGACTTAGAGAACATTAAATTTAGGCAGAAAGAACTCATAGAATCAGAAAGTAGACAAATAAAAATTAACACAAAGACCCAGGAACAAATAAACATCCTAACGAACACGGTAAACATTTTAGTAAAAAATGCAAAAGCAAAACAGATAAATACAGAAAATTTATATGAGAACTTGCTATCAAGAAATAGAATTATTATTTCCGAACTCGAGGCCTTAGTGTTGTCGGTTACTCTTGCAAAAATTGGAATAATCAATCCCGCGATTTTAGACTCAAATGACTTACAAAATTTCATCAATGAACATTCCACAAATGTTACTATAACCGATCTAATGGAAGTAGCTCAAATTAAAGTTTTATTAAATAATAACTTTTTACACTTTATATTAAAATATCCTAAGCCCTACATAGCTTGTAAGAAAATAATCTTGCACCCCGTTGAACACAACGGCACTATTCTTAATTTTGCTGAAGGCGATAGTATAGCTGACTGCGGTAACAAAATCATGCCGATTGGAAACTGCAGCGCTGCCCTTAGACAACATTCTGCAGAGAACTGCCCTATGCAACATGCGCACAACAACTCCACTCAGGAGGCAACGCACACTGTTCGACTCGCACCAGCCACCTCGAGCCACTAACAATTATCGATGACGGCGTTATTATTCTCAATGACGGAACAGCTACGGTCAATGGACAACTGGTAACTGGAACGTTCCTCGTTACATTCGACGAGGAGGTAAAAGTAAACAACACCTTATACCGAAACTTGAAGAGCTACGTAAAAAATTCCCAGCACCCGCTGCATCAACGGTCCTTAACATTACAGACCATCAGGAAATACTGAGTTTACCATACTTACAGAAATTAAACATAGAAAACCTACGATACATTGGCGAAATGGAAAAGAGACTGGAAAACCGGCCTATAATATCTGGAGTGGCCGCGATCGCTTTCTTCGCCATCTGCTTTATCATTTTCAAGCTCTACCAAAGACGCCAGCGAGTTCGTCGCCAGCATGACCTTCAAGTTATTATTGACGGTTTCAAGAAGTCCGAGGACGTCCTTCATCTAAGCGGGGGAGGAGTTAACACGGTCACCCGGCAACAGAGAAGTTGCCAAACTGATCACGCGTAGCCGGCATGAGAATAATGCAAAGCCAGCGACACCTGCGGATATTGCACAACGACGGTAGCAGAAGCCCAAGCTTCGGTCAGCGCTATCAGCGGGCAATGCACTGCGACGCAACCGACGGCTACCCAACACCACACACGGGGCGCCGGGTCAGCACTTTCAGGGCATAGGGCTAGCTTTCATTATAAGAATTTATGTACTTAGTATTTAGTTGAATTTTAGAAATAAATCGTGACGGTCATCGCCTCCCGAAACCTAAGTCTTCTCATTCCCGCAGTACCGCGCGTCTTAAGTAAAAACCTGAATAAGGAAATAATTAATTTGTACACGATAACTGCTCACAGAATCATCTGATTTTAAAAAACAATATTGCATTAGGTTAAGGACAAGATTCCTCAGGTAACGCTGACGAGTTATTGGAAAGACATAATAAAACAGGAAATAAAAAGAATATAATATAATATACACTGACGAGCAAAACTGTAACATATGGTATGCTTTTCCCCCGAATTGGTACAACGCTACACCCAAAGTATGCCAAATCGCGCAGGAGAACCTAATAAGTTAAAACGGCTGTGAACACATTATAAAAAAATGTTTAATAAAAATATTTGGTTACAAAATGACCGCAGTGCAAAACTGCAACATTTGAGTTATTTTACAGTTTGCTCCTATTGTACTCCTATTACTAAATGGCTTAAAATTAAAACGTAGTATTTGAACATACCTCTACAAAACAAGACTAAGCTTTTTAGCGTTAAATTATTTTTGTTTATTATAATTAATATTAAGAAGATCACAAAGGGAAATAAATGAGTTAGGCAGAGTGGAAATGTGGATTTCATAAAAGCACAAAATAAAATCAATGACTTTTTTAAAAATATTAATAAATTTATTTTTAATTCCTAATTATTCAGAGAAATAGAATCTCTTTCTGATGATTGATGATTGATTATGATGATTGTTATTGATTAAGACTTACCACTAAGAAAACAACGCCTACGATTAATGACATTTGATAAGCAAAATTTAATTGATACTATCTATTAAATATTCAAACATGAGCTAAAATCAGTAATTATCTTAGTGTTCAAAATCGCACTACATAAAGAACATTTAATAAGTAAGTAATTAACAGTAGAAAAGAATTTTTTTTAGCGACAGCGAAAATACTGAATAAGCGATAACGAAAGGGTGTGCCGTTGATCGAGTTCAAATTATCACTGATTTTAAAATTCAAGGGGGTCAAGGGGCTTGGCTTTGCCTACATCTCACCTGCCTCCCAAAGTCGCAACCGTTTTTTAAGGCGTATGTTGTTATACCGCCTAACAAAAAAGCTTCGGTAGTTAAATCAGACGCTAACTCCAAGAGGACCTTTGCTTTGTGACCAAAGGACCCAAGGGGTCAAGTTGGTCGAAAAGTGAGCCGTCAACGACAAAATATTTCGTTTTGTCTCGTGAAGATCCAGGAAAGAGACATCCAACCGAAAATGGGAGTAATCTTCAAACGGAAACCAAGCTGGGCCAAGGGTCTTAGTTAAGTCTTAGATGCGGATAACTCTGGCAGTTTAAAAACCATTTTGTCATTTCAAATAATATCTCTTGCCAAAACCTTAGAAACTTTATCTCTGCTCAGGCCACGAAGCACCCTGCTTTTGGGCCGCTCTTACCCACTCCGATCGCCAACTCCCCCGCTCTGGCTGCCTGCGCTTCCAGGCTCTCCATGAAATCTCCAGTACGCTCGGAAGGGCATCGTTCTAATTAGGATTAGGCAGTTCTAAGACCACAATTCATGAATAAACATTGCCCAGCCGCTCCGCGCAATTTTCGACAAGACCCCAGTGCTTTTTAATTCAATTTAGGTCAACGCCCGACGAGCATTTTGTCCTTCGAGCCGGATTTTCCAGCGCCAAATTTTCGAAAGATAAGTGCGAACTTATATAAAATCTATTTTTAATTGCTGGTCATCAGTCAGCCATCAAAAACTCCATTTCGTTTGACATTCTGTATTATTTGTCTAAAATCAAATTCCAATTAATCCGACAACGGCAATCAAAATAATATTTTGCCTTTTCTTATTTTCCTTTGATCGTGCATAAGTACTTTTAGCCAATTACATACATACATTTCAAAATATACAAAAGTTTACATTCATAATTAAAATCCAGTGAACAAATTCAGTGAAAAGTTTAAAGTGTGTAAAATATATTCCCAACACACAGTGCAAATTAATTTCAATTGATCCGCCAAATTCAGCCTCCTACTTATTTATAGTGCCAGTCCTTCGCTGTGTTTCCACTGCTAAAATATTTTTTTGCCTTTTCCATTTTAAAGACAGTCCACAAAAAATTTAAAATTATATTATATATATTTTTTAGTTAAAAGTTTTCAGTCGGTTGTTGCGTGAGCGCGAACAAGGGATGTCAAAAATATATCTAAATATTGATATTTTTACCAAAAAAAATATATCTAAGTATTGATATATATCTATATCGTGATATTTTTTTTAGCAAATATCAAAATATCGATAATTTATTTTTCGATATTATTTGATATTTACATTTCTTTCTCTCATTCCAATCTCTTATCTCTGTGCGCTATAATAAAGAGTGTGAAATCTTTGCTTAAAAAACAATTAAAAACAATAAATCCAATATGTTTTCCCATTTCAAAAACAAACACTTTGATGAGTAATTAAAATGTATAGTCTAGGTGAGTAACATTTTAGCAAATTTACCAAAAAACTTGGCTTCAATTGCGTCAGCTATTAAGTGCGTTGCGTATTTTTGAAATCCATATGCAAAGACTTATGGAACTAATAGAATAACAAATGTAACAAGAGGTATTTTATTTTTATACTTTTTATAGTGCTTTCACTTTAATTTTAGGGCAAAAGAATTGTTTCCTTGTTGTTAGCTTATTTACGCGGCTAAAATTTTGAAATTCAACTCAAAAAATATATCAAAAATATCTGATATGTCGATATTTTTTGGCGATATATTAAATATCATATTAATATTTGAACAAATAACAAATTGTTATGGAACTGCATTTTGTCCTGGGACGGCGCCGGCTAGCTCCCGAATCCCCAGGGCGGAGTACCCCCAATATCCCTACAGATTCCACAACATAACATCGATAACACGCGTCTCACATCACAAAAAATATCGGTCTTCACTAACAAGCAAACAAAATGTAAACAATGCAATTAATAAAAGTGACTGGAAATATATGATGTTTTGGTGGCTATTGGTGACCTAGCCAAACACGCCCACCCAACCAAGGATGCCCCGGATGATTCTGCGGAGGCATCACCCATAATCTGCCGGTCGAAGTCACTTCTCGCGACTAGGACAGCTCCATCTCCCCCACAGCGACAACTCACTCGCACATTTCGGTGTTCTTATAAATTTTAATTATCACCGTAAGTACCTAGGCTATACATTAATGGCTCTCCTAGTAATTAATTCATCTTTTCTTAGCCTTTACGACCAAACTTGGCCACCGTCTTCGGATTTACGCGGTCAGAGCGAAGATTACCTTCCCTTGGTAAAGGCTTCAGGCGCCGCGGAAAATATGTCCCACCAGTCACGTATTGGTGGAACTCGCAGTGAACGAGACGCACGAAAAGGGGCACACACTATGTATGTGTTGGGTCACCTAATCCTGAGGAGCTCCTAGGGAAAAGAAGGGACAGGCCAAATGGTAAGTAGTAGCGCTGTAAACAATCCCGCCGAAAACTAATAATCGCGACCCTTATATACATGCAACAACGAGGACATATTGAGGCTTTCGGATCTAAGTCCGGATAAATTTACATGTCAACAGGTAAGTATATAAATTTAGCAATGCACATATATTTTAAAATTCATTATTTTCAGCCACTTCTAGGCTGGGCCCCGGGCTAAATATGCCCCGGCCGAAGCGTACTACAACAGAGGCCAGCAGCAATAAAGGCCTGAAACACCACGAGGCACGGTGCCGGTCCAGAAACCGGTACAACGCCCTGCCTCGGCCACTGCAGACCGTGACGTCGGAGATGCTGCGTGGTATGGGAGTCGCGTCGTGGTCGCGACGTTGTGTTGCTCGGGTTCTACATGCCCGGAATGGACTCACCGAGGTAGCGTTGAACATCTTTTTTTATTTATGGCTATTTATGTAACTGCCTGCGGCGGTGTTGGTTGGAGGTGATGGCTGTAGCTGCTACTGCTGCCTGCTGCTGTTGCTGTTGCTGCTGCTACTGCTACTGCTGCCTGCTGCTACTGGTGACTGGGTACCACCACGAAGGCTGCTGCCCTTCCTCCAAGGGAAAATTGATGAAACTAAGAAAAATAAAAGAAAACTGCCGGGGCCCTATGTACGAGGGTCCCCGGTGGACCTAAAATACATAGATAATTTTCCCCTTAATTTCCAAACGTCACTAGCACTTTCACACACTTACTTTTTCTTGTATTTAAATAAACAAAAAAAAGGTACCAAAAGCTGCGTCTATTTTACTTCGATCTTCGGCAGCAACTATACCCTATCCCTGACCTACGCAACGTCATGCTCATCACGCCATGTTCCCTTTTCCTCTCCCAAAAGTGGGTCATTGGACGAATCCGAGGCCATCCTAGCCATACCCAGAGCGAACCGGGCTAGTTTAAATAGCTAGATAGCCAAGGCAGGAGCAGAAGGGGGCGCCACTTCAGTAGGGGTTGCCACTCACCAAACTTTATCGATACTAACAACGAATACCTCCTTCTTCTTTCCTTTAGCCGATTCCGACTTGAAATGCAACACCACCTAAGGATTTATAGAGACGCCTTCGAACCATGGCCACTCGACGAAATCATTGGGAGCATTGGAGATCGGCGACTGGCGAAATCAGAATGCAGTTCCAAACGGTGCCCTACGCGGGGCCCACGCTTGCCGGGAAGTACTAGCTTTGTTTTTCCTCTTGCGCTCCTTTACTTTGTGCTACCTTCTTTTCAGATCACATCCGGATATTCTTGGCGTGATACACACCTACCCGACGTCCTTGAAGATCCTCCAGCTCGTAAGCATTGTTGCCCAGTCTTTCACCACCCGAGCTTTGAGGAACTTTCGAGCAAACCTCGCGTTAAAGGCACTTTTGAAGTTGCTGAGGACGAAGTTGCGGCGATACACTTCCTGGCCTGGCTTCGCAAGGAACGTCCGAGCTCTCTGGTCGTACTGCTGGCGACTTCGCTGTACGACTTTTCGAGATTCATCTGCACCTTGGCCTGGATCACTTTAAGCTAGTCGACTGTTCCCATCCCAGCAATCTCATAGTCGCACAGGGATTTCAACTTTCTCGCCAACTTGTAGCTGGCCCCGTTCAAGAACATGTGATGACCAAAAACCGTGAAGAAGGGCGTTTCGCCAGTAAATGCGTGTATCGCGTTGCGAAGAGCCACCTCGATCTCCGGGAGAAATGCGTCCCATTCCCGATGGTCTTCCTCCAAATAACTCCGGATTGCCGCCAGCACGCTACGATTAACTCGTTCTGCGGCGTTGCTTTGCGGAGAGTAGACTGGAGTCTTGATGTGGGAAATGCCGAAACTCTCCATTGCCTCCACGAAGATCTTTGACGTAAACTGTCGACCATTGTCCGAGTGAATGATTTCCGGCACCCCGAACTTGTAGAATACCTCGTGGATGAGGAAATCTACCACGCTGGCGGCCGAGGCTTCCTTCATGGCTTTCAGAAACGTGTACTTCGAAAAATGGTCGACCACAATGAAGATCCATGCGTGGCCCTTCTTCGACCTCGGATATTTTCCTAGAAAATCGATGTACAGTTTCTGAAATGGCTGCTCAGTCTGTACTCTTTCCCCAATACCAACTTGGATCCGGAAATTCGGCGCCTTGGACTCCTTACAGACATCACATCCACGTACGAACGCTCGGACTTGCAGCACCATGCCTGGCCAGTAGAACTGTCGCCGTAGGATATCCAGAGTCTTTCCCATTCCACCATGAGCTGATATTGGGTCCGTATGCGCACGCTCGATTAGGCTGTGGGTCAGACTCTGTGGGATCCACAGAGTCCATTCGGAACCTTCCATCTCATCGTTCAGATTTGCCGAAGAGACTCTCTTGAAGATGAGGCCATCCTCGATCTTGGTGGTTTCGAACCCCAACAAATCAGTCGGATTAACTACGAGCTCCTCCACACACCGTGAAAGGGTGTCTGCCACGACGTTCTCACTTCCTTTTCGGTGCTCTATGTTGAAGTGGAACCCTTGAAGCTGCAGCGACCACCTCGCCAAACGTCCCGACAGATCCTTCATGGACATGAGCCACTTCAAGCTGGCATGATCCGTGATGCAGGTGAATGGCATCCCTTCGACATATGGCCGGAACTTCCGGATGGCCATGAGCGCCGCGAGACACTCTTTCTCGGTCACGGTGTAATTTACCTGATGTTTATTCATCTTGGCCGAGAAAAATGCAATTGGCTGCTCTTGTCCGTCGTCGTCTCGCTGAAAAAGCACCGCCCCGACTCCGACGTGTGACGCATCGCACTGAATAAAGAACCGTCTTTTGAAGTCCGCATGCACCAGGACTGGTGCAGTCGTTAAAGCCATCTTCAATGACTCTACGGCTAGCTGGGCCTCTACACTCAATGAAAACTTCGAGTTTCCAGTTTTCTTCAGCGATTCAGTGAGCGGGGCGGCCAACGTCGCGAAGATCTGTATGAACCGGCGGTACCATCCAGCAATCCCCAGGAACGCTCTCACCTCCTTCATCGTCCTAGGCTCTGGCATCCTCCTAATCGCTGCCACTCGTCCTGGATCCATTCGCAGGCGACCTCCACCAACGATAAAGCCCAGGTAGGTCAATGATTTGAAGCAAAACTTTGACTTACTCATACCTATCGTTAACCCCGCTGCTTTCAGGCATTCTGCGACTCGCCGAAGGTATCTGAAATGGGTCTGTATATCTGGAGCCAGTATCAGCAGATCGTCTAGGTAGACAAATACGTTGCGCCGCGTTGCAAAGTCCGAAGGGCATCATGGTAGAAAGGCCGACCAGGAACTGTAAAGGCCGTCAGTTCCTTGCTTTTCGGGTCCAACTCGATCTGCCAGAATGCAAACTTCAAATCCACGCTGGATATGTAAAAAGTTTGGTCGATTCTGGACAGGATTCCGTCGATACTCGGCAGCGGGAAAGCATCTTTAATGGTCAAGTTATTTAACTTGCGGGCGTCTAAGCAGAACCGATCCTTTCCAGGTCTCGACACTACCGTCGTCCGGTTGCTCCATGGGCTCTAGCTAGCATCTTGTCCACCTCATCCTCGACAACCTTCTGCTTCGCTGGCGACATGGGATATGGCCGATCCTTGAAGACCTTGGCTCCCTCGATCAGCTCGATCGTGTGCTTCTCCAAATTAGTCGTACCCAAACCATCCTTCTCAAATGTGAGAAACACCTCCTGGATCTCAGCGAGCTATCGTGCGTCGGCCTCGGATAAGGTCCAGGATTCGGGATCCGGCTTTGCCTCGTCGTCATCTTCCTGTTCGGCGTAGTGCTCTATATCCCTAGCATGGATTGCGTCTGCCTTCTTCACGCTTTCCGGGTCGCTGGGGCCTATAACCGCCGGGGCCAAGTCAAACGCCTGCCAGAAGTTCACTCCGAAATAGGCTTCCTGCTCCAGGTAAGGACATACATAAAACAGAATCTGTTTTTTAAGTCCTCTGTACTCCACAGGTAGTTAGACGCGTCCTATAATCGAACGGTCCTCTCCAGACGCCGTTCGAACCACGGATAGGTACTTCTGGGCTGGCACATCCAACGCCTCGATGAGCTCTCTTGCAACTTTGCCCAGCAGGCTGACACTCGCTCCCGTGTCCAGTAATCCAGTCAGCTGTTGGGTCAGGATCCGGACTTCAGCGAATGGTCGAGGGTCTCCCGTTCCACTGCGCTTCACAGCGGCAACCACTTCTCGCCTCCTCGCTCGTCTCTTCCGGAATCGCTCCCTGGCCTTCTGGACTTTCCGAGACACCAATCTTATCCCGCTCAATTGATGGTTGGAGAAGATCCGATTCCTGGCCTCCAAGTACATGCGCATCCTTTCCTCGTACGGTAAGTATTTTAAATCGTTCTTATTGCTATGCGTACATACTAAACCTTTTTTTATTTCTTGAACATTCACTGCTTCGCGGGACTCTTGTCTGGACGCATCCTTCCCGCCCTCGGATCGCCTAGCCGACCGTTTTCCGTGCAATCCTGACATCTCGGAGACACGGTGTCTGGCCTTCCACATCGGTAGCAGAACAGGCGCCGTTCTGTTGCCGCACAGTCCCGGAACCCGTGGTCTATGGCTCCGCAATTCCAGCAGCCCGCTTGGAACGGATTTCGGGCCTTCGCTTGTAACGCCTCCACCTACCACTGGGAATCTTCTGCAGTATCCGGACCAGCTGCCTCGCTAACCCGGACCTTCTCCGCCGGAGGATAACGCGTCGGGTGCGCATAGGCCGCGCGTCCTCGTCGTCCAAAATTACGCTCCACCTCGCAGCACTCTTCCCTCAACTCGTCCAAACGATACCCTCCCTCAAGCCTTTTTTAATTATTTTCACCATCTGTTGCTCTGACAGTGGTTTTTTTAGGCGAGAGGCTAGCTGCTGCATCGCATGGACATAATCCTCCACGTCTTCTCCTGGCTGCTGCTCCCTCTGCAGAAGCTGATGCATCCGGTCGTGCTCCGTCTGGTGGCCTCGGAACCTGTCCATCAGCGCGGCACGCAGCTGTGGCCATCTGTCCACTCTGGAGTGACGCACGTGGACCCAATACCACTCGCGTGCCCGTCCGTTTAGCAGCACATGGAAATGGCGGAGCACTTCCTGCCAAGGGCACTGGTACTGCCGCTGCAGGAACTCGAGCCGGAACAGGAAGTCCTCCACCGAGTTGCGGTCGTCCTCGCCGTCGAAGGTTCGATCTATGCGAACCTGTTGGTCGCCGCCACCTGGCCATGTATTGGCATATACGCGCGGCTCCTCGCGGGAATCGGAAGCCCTCCGGTCCTCGATATGCCAACTTCGAGACTCGTTTCGTCGCCTTCGTCCGCCATCCGGAGGATATCCCGGACTGCTGCTGTCAAAGCCAGGAGAATCCCACGACCTTCTAGGCGGCTTCGGTGGAACGTTTAATGGCGGTGGCCTTTGATTTCCGGCAGTTACCGACCGATGCTCCTTGGGAACCGCTCCTCGAAGATCTTGTAAAGGAAGTCGTCCATCCAGCCGTCCAGCCGTCGCCTCCATCCGCTGCTGACCCCGATCCGAAGAGTCTCCCTGTTGAAGCTGGGGCCGTTGACCAACGGGCCGTAACACCTCGTTCATCAGCTTCATCATTTCCAAGAATCCCTCCCGGATCTCGTCGCGCAAGGTCTGACTGATGCCAGATTCCTGAGCCCTGCGGTGGGTCTCCGCTGCCTGGGCCAAAGCAACGTTAACGGCCGACTGGGCCGCCGAGTCTACGACTGCTACGCGATCTTTCATCTCCGGCAGTTGGTCCGTCGCCGAGCCAATCCCTTGGAAGTCCATCTCCGGGGGAGGTTCCTGGTCTCTTCTGAACTCCGTTCTCAGCGTCTCTCGCAGATAGCCTTGTGGATTCCTCGGCAACCCCATCGAAATTCGCGGCAGACCTCCGGCGGCGCCCTCGTCCTCCAAGGACCATGTTGCCTCGTCATCCCCGGCTAAAGGAACTTTCAATCGGAGATCGTAATTGAAAGGCATCGTATAGCACCCAAAAAGAAATATATGTATTTTTCCCTAAAAATTCTAAATAATCCCCGCAACAAATCACCAAAAGAAATAATTACTTAAGAAGAAAAATAAATATAATAACGACAAGTAAATAATAATTAAACAAATAAATATATATACATGTAAGAACATATAATAATTATAGAAACAAAATTTTAAATAAATAAATAAATGAATAATTTTAGGAAAGATATTTATAATTTTTTTTGTACTTGGGAAAATTAATAAATAATATAAATAAATAAATGGAATAAGTAATTAGAATAAATAAATAGATAAATAAATAATATATTATGGCTTTGATTTCCCGTTTGTGGTTTGATCCTTAAATCGAGGTGTTCGTGCAGCGCGTGTAAGTCACGGGTCACGAACACACATTTAAGCATCCAACCGACAGAAGGTATCAAACACATCCGAGAAACAAAAGCCTCAGGATAAACAAAAAAACAACTATGGAATTATTACAACTGACTTTACCCCACAAACACAAAGTATAAATACAAAAATAAATAAATAAAAAACTACGCCCTAACATATTTTATCACAGTTCTTATCACAGTTTTAATCACAAATTTAGCTATCTGCGGATGCAAATCTTTTCCCTTCTGGGCCAAGATGCCACCCGCAGGTCGCCTAGTCTGTGCTGTGACCAGGAGCCATTGTCTCCCTTCGGAGCCAAGCCTCCTGCCTGCTCAAAAAAAAATAACTCCCCCTAAACCTTTCACTCTGCCTCGCAGCCCACCACCCCCGGTGCAGTTGCATGCAACCTGCTGTTGCGCTGCAAGTCACCGGTGTGAAAGCTATGCGAGGCAAATCCCTACATGCGAGACGTCGTTGTCTCGACGATTTATTTTTTTTTTACTTTGGGCGCCACTATGTTATGGAACTGCATTTTGTCCTGGGACGGCGCCGGCTAGCTCCCGAATCCCCAGGGCGGAGTACCCCCAATATCCCTACAGATTCCACAACATAACATCGATAACACGCGTCTCACATCACAAAAAATATCGATGTTTTGGTGGCTATTGGTGACCTAGCCAAACACGCCCACCCAACCAAGGATGCCCCGGATGATTCTGCGGAGGCATCACCCATAATCTGCCGGTCGAAGTCACTCCTCGCGACTAGGACAGCTCCATCTCCCCCACAGCGACAACTCACTCGCACATTTCGGTCTTCACATAAATTTTAATTATCACCGTAAGTACCTAGGCTATACATTAATGGCTCTCCTAGTAATTAAGTCATCTTTTCTTAGCCTTTACGACCAAACTTGGCCACCTTCTTCGGATTTACGCGGTCAGAGCGAAGATTACCTTCCCTTGGCAAAGGCTACAGGCGCCGCGGAAAATATGTTCCACCAGTCACGTATTGGTGGAACTCGCAGTGAACGAGGCGCACGAAAAGGGGCACACACTATGTATGTGTTGGGTCACCTAATCCTGAGGAGCTCCTAGGGAAAAGAAGGGACAGGCCAAATGGTAAGTAGTAGCGCTGTAAACAATCCCGCCGAAAACTAATGTACTAATGTACCCTATGTACGCGACCCTTATATACAGGCAACAACGAGGACAAATTGAGGCTTTCGGGTCTAAGTCCGGATAAATTTACATGTCAACAGGTAAGTATATAAATTTAGCAATGCACATATATTTTAACATTCATTATTTTTAGCCACTTCTAGGCTGGGCCCCGGGCTAAATATGCCCCGGCCGAAGCGTACTACAACAGAGGCCAGCAGCAATAAAGGCCTGGAACACCACGAGGAACGGTGGCGGTCCAGAAACCGGTACTACGCCCTGCCTCGGCCACTGCAGACCGTGACGTCGGAGATGCTGCGTGGTATGGGAGTCGCGTCGTGGTCGCGACGTTGTGTTGCTCGGGTTCTACGTGCCCGGAACGGACTCACCGAGGTAACGTTGAATATCTTTTTTTGTGATTAAGGTTATTTATGTAACTGCCTGCGGCGGTGTTGGTTGGAGGTGATGGCTGTGGCTGCTACTGCTGCCTGCTGCTGTTGCTGCTGCTACTGCTACCTGCTGCTGTTGCTGCTGCTTCTGCTGCCTGCTGCTACTGGTGGCTGGGTACCACCACGAGGGCTGCTGCCCTTCCTCCGAGGGAAAATTGATGAAACTAAGAAAAATAAAATAAAACTGTCGGGGCCCTATGTACGAGGGTCCCCGGTGGACCTAAATACATAGATAATTTTCCCCTTAATTTCCAAACGTCACTAGCACTTTCACACACTTACTTTTTCTTGTATTTAAATAAACAAAAAAAAAGGTACCAAAAGCTGCGTCTATTTTACTTCGATCTTCGGCAGCAACTAAGCCCTACCTACGCAAAGTCATGCTCATCACGCACAAAAGTGGGTCATTGGACGAATCCGAGGCCATCCTAGCCATACCCAGAGCGAACCGGGCTAGTTTAAATAGCTAGATAGCCAAGGCAGGAGCAGAAGGGGGCGCCACTTCAGTAGGGGTTGCCACTCACCAAACTTTATCGATACTAACAACGAATACTTCCTTCTTCTTTCCTTTAGCCGATTCCGACTTGAAATGCAACAAAATTGGAGGGAAAAAATCAAAAAACCCGCAAAAGTCGATTGCAGGAGTTTACATTAATACTACCTGGGGACCCTCTTGTCAGACAAAATGTTTCTTAGGCAAAAAATGTACGAAAAAACACAATAAAAGTGCAGATATAAACTTTAAATTAGAAAATAATTATTTAATTATAAATTTAAGAAAAAACAACTGTTAAATATAAAATGTATTGTTTTTAATTTCCTTGTACAGCGGCAGATTTGTATGCCAAGGTAGTTGATATTTTAAAGGCTCTTTCCCGCAAATACTATATTTTAATTTCGCATACATACATATAAGCGTAGTATCCAGATCGACGTACGCCAGTCATGAGAGAGAGCGAGAGTCAAACAGCTGGCGGTCTCCTGATCGACGAAAAAAATACCAGAAAATTCCATAGCGTTGCCAGACTGTGGAAATGAACTTTGGGTGAACCCTAGCGAAAAGATTAAAAAATTTAATCTTTTGGCGTGCGTTTCTCTCTGAACATTATAAGAAATGGAGGGAAAAACTCACAAAAGTCGATTGCAGGTGTTTACATGTGAGGACAAAATAACATTAATACTGTCTGGGGTGCCTCTTGTCAGATCAAAATGTTTTTAGGTGCAGAATGTACGAAAAAAACACAATAAAAGTGCAGCTTTGCAGCAAATAATTATCAGTTAATTAAAAAAAAAACAACTGTTAAATTTAAATTGTATTGTTTTTTAATTTCTATGTAGAGCGGCAGACTTGTCTTGCCAAGGTATTGCAACGAACTGAACTTGCTGTGCAATTATACAAAAAAATGGAAACAAATGAGGAATCTCCGACATATACATATGTTATATATTGTCAACAGTTTCTATTCCTCCATTCTATACTCTGTTAGTACTTTAAGAATCTGGCAACTCTGTATACTTCGAATATAATAAGGCAGTCTGAAATAGAACTCAACGAGAACACAACATATTGGCGACGAGGAAAAAAGTGAAAAAGTTTGTCAAAAGTTAAATCGCAAAAATCGTGTCGAGTAGTCGTTGATTGTCATCAAGATGCCGGCAGATGATGATTTGATCCAAGCAATACTTGCTCAACAGCAAGCATTTACAAAAGACATTATGGAACAGCAACAAAAATGGATGCAAGCAATGATGGATAGAAACGCTTCTCCAGGGCAGGGTGATTCAAGCCACACGGGTGAATTATCTTCGTGTCCTCCATTTCACAAATTCGACAAAGACAATCAAAACTGGGAGTCTTACCTTGAACAGTTAACCCAGCATTTGAACGCATATTCGGTTACTGCAGAAATTAAGAAAAAGGCTTATTTTCTTTCGTGGTGTGGCATAAACATATTCGAACTATTGAAAAATCTGTTCGGGAGCAATAATTTGAACACGTATACATACATGCAACTCACAGACAAGTTAACGGAACATTTCACAACAAAACGACACATTGTTGCTGCTCGCTATGAGTTTTTTAAGAGGGAGATGAAACATTCACAAACGCACAGAGAGTGGGTAGCCGACTTGCGCGGGATCGCTCGGGAATGTCAATTCGTCTGTAATGCCAACCGTTGTTCTTCTAACTATGTAGATGAAATGATTCGAGATCAGATCATAGTACATACGCCATACGATGCCGTCCGAGCATCTGCTCTTCAGAAGTCTCAGCCAACTCTTGAAGATGTGCTTATAGTTGCAGAAACCTATGAGACAACTACAAAAACCGTGGCGGCCCTCAAAGAAACAGGATCAAAGCAAGACCCAATAAACGCAGTCCACACCTATACAAAGAAACCATTCCTTGGTGGTGGTGAAAGTGATGCCAAATCAAACAAAAGTTCGCTAAAATCATGCTCTGGTTGTGGACACAATCATGCCAGAGAGAAATGCAAGTTTCGCGATGCCGTATGTCACAAGTGCGGTAGAAAAGGACATATAGCTGTTGTATGCATGTCGAAGCAAGACAAAAGTAAATGGCAAACGCAAAAAAGTCGCAAATTCGAAGCAAACGAAATCGAAACGATTGAAGCTGTAAACAGCGTTACAGGTCAAGTCAAATGTCAGCAGAACAAGATTCTTATAGATCTTGAAATACACAGCAAAGTAATATCATTTCAAATGGATTCCGGGGCCACAGCGTCCGTAATCAACGCCACTACATACGCGCTGTTGAATAAGCCAAAATTACTCAAGTGTTCCCGAGTATTACATGCGTTTGGTCATACACCAATACCATTGCTTGGGGAGTTGCACACAATTGCAAAGTACGGTGAAAAAGAGAAGCAAGTGGTCATAATCGTTGCGAACATTGAAACATCAAACAATCTATTTGGCATGGATTTATTCAATATTTTCGGCTTTGATATCATGCAAATTTCAAACGTTCAAGAGGTGCACGATGACGAATTAGATGACCTTTTCAGCACGTACAGCGAGGTGTTCGAACCAGCCATGCCCGCTACCGACAAAAGAGGCTCTGTTTCACCTAATACGTCACGGCAAGCAGTTCAGCAAAATCGATTTAAAGGATGCCTATCTTCAAATGGAACTGGATGAGGATTCAAAAACTATCATGGTCGCCAACACACCCCTTGGCCTATTTCAATACCAGCGCCTTCCCTACGGGATTGCCAGTGCTCCAGCGATCTTCCAAAGGTATTTGGAGCAGCTTCTAAAAGGAGTAGAAGGATGTGGCAACTACTTAGATGACATCATCATCTCAGCACCTACAAGTAGGCAACATCTAAAGCGAATCGGCCAAGTTCTCAGTATTCTTCGTGAGAACGGTATTAGATGCAAAAAGGAAAAATGCTTCTTTTTCACGGACGAAATAGAGTACTTAGGACGAAGAATCAGCGCTCAAGGGATTCTTCCAGACAGTTCAGGCTTGGAGGCTGTTAAATTGTTGCGTCCGCCTTCTAATCTACAGCAATTGGAAGCATTCATGGGTAAAGTTAATTACTATTGCAATTTTATACCGAATTATTCTCAGTTGGCAGCTCCTTTGAACCAACTTCGTAGAAAAAATGTAGCATACTTTTTTGGGCCGCAACAACAACAAGCTTTTACAGCCCTGAAGTCCCATATTATCAACGCTACTCAGCTAGCTCATTTCGACGAAAACCTACCACTAGTCCTTGCAACGGATGCATCATCTTTTGGTATCGGTGTAGTCCTTTCGCATATTCAACAAGATGGCAAGGAGAGACCTATTGTTTTCGCATCAAAAACGCTTGACAAACATCAGGTTAAATACAGCCAAATCGAAAAAGAAGGACTTTCTATAATATTCGGAGTAAAACGTTTTCACCAATATTTATACGGCCGAAAGTTTACCCTTATAACGGATCACAAGCCACTTGTAACGATTTTCAATCCAGGCAAGCATCTTCCTTTAATGACGTCAAACAGGCTACAGCGCTGGGCCATCATTCTCATGGCCTATAACTTTGAAATACAGTATCGATCTACATCTGCTCATGGCAACGCAGATGCCCTATCGCGCCTTCCCGTGGGCATGGATCCGGATTTCGATAGAGAAGAAGAAGCCTGCCACGTCGTAATGGAACTGTCACCACCGATCAATTCTGAGATCATTCGCAACCACATCGAAAAGGACAAACTTCTCAAACAAGTCTTACGGTATGTTACTGTAGGATGGCCAGAAAAACTTCAGCAAGGCGAGGAAGCTTTATCACCATACTTTAATCGAAAATTTGCCCTCACGATCAACAAAAAATTGCTTTGCCTACACACAGATGCCAATCGTGTAGTAATCCCAGTAACTCTTCAAGCACATATCCTGAAGCTGTTACACGAAGGACATTGGGGAATTGTTCGAATGAAGCAGTTAGCTAGACAACATGTTTGGTGGCCTACGATCGACGCAGACATTAAAAACGTTGCTCAGTCATGCAGCATCTGCAAGTGCAACAATCCTGCTCCTCCAAAAGAGTACCAAAGTTGGCCTGCAGCAACAACAGCGTGGGAGCGAATTCATATCGACTTCGCCGGCCCAATATTCGATTCTATGTGGCTAATATGCGTAGACGCTTACTCGCAGTTCCCATTTGTAGTTCAAATGTCGTCCACTACAACCGCTAACACGATCGCTGCACTATCATCGATATTCGCAATCGAAGGATATCCTAAAACAATGGTCAGCGACAACGGTCCGCAGCTTACGGCTGACGCCTTCGAGGAATTCTGCAAACTTCATGGAATAAACCACATAACCACAGCCCCGTTCCATCCGGCATCCAACGGATTAGCAGAGCGTTTCGTTCAGACGTTCAAATTCTCAGTCAAGAAGAACCTCAAAGACGGTATACCAGTCCGAGTAGCAGTTTCTAAATATCTTGCTTCTTACAGGTTCACTCCAAATTCCAACGGAAAATCTCCTGGTCGTCCAGTCCGTACCGTACTAAGTCAACTTTTCGAGCAGCCTGTCGAAGCCAAGCAATCGGTTACCAAGTACGTCCCAAATCAAATGGTCTACGCTCGTAACTACTCGAGGGGAGAAAAGTGGATTGAAGGCATTATCGACCGTCCGATTGGAAAAATGCTTTTCATGGTTCGCACCACAAATGGTTATATCAAGCGGCATTTCAACCAGCTAAAACCGAAGTTCTCGACAAGCAGCGCCTTCGAGAACACAACAACATATATCACGGTATTTAGTGTTCGGGCAATAAATAAAGAATGAGATGTTCACACTCGGATTGATTGAACAAAAAAAGTAAAATGGAAATGCCAATTACATTTGGTTTTGTATTTGTCGGAATTTAATTATTTAATCAGAATAAATTGTGGTATTTAATTATTTGATCGAAATAAATTGCGATATTAAATTATTTGATCAGAATAAATTTGATCGGAATTACGGAAAATGCGTAATGGGACACATGTTCTAGCGTGCACAAAGCCCCTTTTTTTGCTATAGCCTAGTATCCAGATCGACAAACGATTACGCTAGCGTAAAAACTTTAATCTTTGCAGTGTGACCAAAAGTTTGAGAGTTCATCAGATTTAAGCGTGCTACGGTCGTACTGTCAATCAGCTGGGTTTGTTGACAAGCAGTTTAAATTCAAATATCGTATTTACGGGAAAGAGCCTTTAAAAGATATTATCAAATACCTTGGCAAGACAAGTCTACCGCTGTACAAAGAAATTAAAAAACAATAAAAAACAAATTATTTGCTAGTTTAAAGTTCATAGTTCATAGTTCATTCTGGACCAAAAAAAACATTTTGCTCTGACAAGAGGCACCCCAGATAGTATTAATGTTATTTTGTCCTCACATGTAAACACCTGCAATCGACTTTTGTGAGTTTTTACCTCCATTTCATATAATGTTCAGTGAGAAGCGCACGCCAAAAGATTAATTTTTTAATCTGTGACGGTTCGTCGTTGTCGGGTGGCTCAGGGATGCCCAGGATTCGTCACAAGAATTTGTTTGTGTCAGACGTGGTTGCTGAAAGAGAGTTCCGACCCAGCCTAGAGTAGAAGTCGTGGGGAAATTACTTAGTAATTGAATTAGAACTAGGTTTTATTTCAGTAAGTATCTTGACAATTCATTAACAACTAGCGAATTCACCGGTTTGGCGGGATGCCGTCCTTGCAGCCTTCTCTTCCGTCTTACGCTTAGAATACCCGGTCTCGGGAGCCGTCCAGCTGCTCGATAGAACCAGCACGGGTTGGGTTACCTGAAATGAGAATAGGGTGCCTGGGGACCCTGAAGTCAGCCACGAGCGAGAGAGATCGATTCAGTGCTTGGGGACCCGAAAGTCAACCGCAAGAGAGAGAGTGTGTGCTTGGGGACCCGGAGGTCAGCCACAAGAGAGAGAATTTGTTGCTCGGGGACCCTGAAGTCAGCCACAAGAGAGAGAAGTTGGTGGTTGGGGACCCTGAAGTCAGCCACAAGAGAGAGAAGTTGTTGCTTGGGGACCCTGAAGTCAGCCACAAGAGGGAGAAGTTGGTGCTTGGGGACCCTGAAGTCAGCCACAAGAGAGAGAAGTTGGTGCTTGGGGACCCTGAAGTCAGCCACAAGAGAGAGAATTGGTTGCTTGGGGACCCTGAAGTCAGCCACAAGAGAGAGAAGTTGGTGCTTGGGGACCCTGAAGTCAGCCACAAGAGAGAGAAGTTGGTGCTTGGGGACCCTGAAGTCAGCCACAAGAGAGAGAGAGAATTGCTTGGGGACCCTGAAGTCAGCCACAAGAGAGAGAGAAGTGCTTGGGGACCCGGAGGTCAGCCACAAGAGAGAGAGAGAGATCAGCCGGTGAACCGTGCCGTAAGGAGGTGTGATCCTAAAATCAGACGTCTCCTAGGGATACCTTCAGCTCGGCAAGCCGGGAAGGTTAGAGGAAGGAGGAAGTAGTACGGGAACTAACTACAATGGATATAAGCGGACTTTGATCGAATGATCTAGTCCACCAAAAATGACTTTGCTGCTTACCACCACTGGGGAGATTCCTCTGCGCCCTTAGACGGTTGGCTGCTAAGTGCCTTTCCATGGCCCGTGGCCCGTCTTATATAGGGCTCGGCGAGATTTAGTGTGCCCGTCGTCGGTGGGATTTGCCGGGCTAAGTGTGACCATCTCTCTCTCGGTCTAGTGTGCCCCTATATGCGCGATCGTTGGCGCGCGCGCGTTCTCGGTTTGAATTTGAACTTAAATATGCGTTTATTCTATTTTATTGTGCGCGCAGCGTCACACTCCCCCCCGTCATGGATTTGAGTGGTGTTGCCTAATTGTGACAAAGTTTCCCCTTTTTGAAATTACTCGCCACGTCTTTTCTCCATCTTCCACCAGCCAGCGCTGTTGCTTTCCGGGTTTCTTCCCTACCAGCTTCTCCTTAATGTTGTTTCTGGCTGTTCTGGACAGTGTTGCTCCCTCTGGTAACGTCCATCCCTCGTCGTTAGGCTCTTCCCCGTGAAGCTCCAGTATATCCCTATCCGGTGTCTCGGGTGCCCGATCTCGGTTGCCGGTGTCTCGGTTGCCCGTTTGGCTGTTGCTTTGCCTGGACTGGATACTCCCGGTTGGTGTCGTGGCTTTCATTTTTGCCGGTAGTATCCTCTTCCGAACGGTTCCCGCCATCGGTACTGGCTCTATAAGTTTTGCCATCGTTTGCGGCGCCCGTAACTTTGCGTGTTTGACCCGGAATCTTCGCGCCGCCTCCGTAAACTTGTCCATCTTTTGTTTAGGGTATGGTGTAGTGAGATGACAAATGTTATATGGGTTGTGTGCTGTGGAGTAGTGGCATTTGTGTAATGTTTGGTTATGTGTATTCAATGATAGATTGTGCTTTTTCTGTGTTGATAGTGCATCGTGTTCGTTCTGTATTGTATTTGTTCCTACGTACTGTTTGATGTTTCCGATGTATACTCTCTTTTTTTTTTCTGGTGTTCTGGTCTCTCACTGTCATGTCTTCTTGCTCTGTACTTGTCTCCGGTTGTTCTTCTTCGCCTCCGGGCTCTCTTATTTCCAGCTCTAAGTTTCCACACCTCAGCGTGCTATGTACCCCTGCCAAAAAGTCCATCCCTAGCAGTATTCCTCCTGCTACTTCTGTCAGTATCATAAACGACACACTGAACAATTTTCCTCCAAATTGGACTTCTGCTGTGAATTCTCCTATCGCCTTCTGCGTCGTTCCGTTGGCCATTGTTATCTCTGCACGGGCTCCACACCATTTGCCCTGGTGTTTCAGATCTTGATATCTGTTTCTGCTTATAACGCTCCTGGACGCTCCTGTGTCCACGATTCCTTTTGCTGTCCTGTTTCCGACCCTTATCCGGGCTACTATTTGGAACCCGTCGCAACACCACTGTTCCCCTCCTGCTGGATCTCTTCTTGCCGCCTGAGCTGCCAGCTTCACCTGCTCCGGCCTCCTGCAGCACTCCTTGGTTCTCGTCCCGTTTCTTCCACAGTCCCAGCAAAACAGCCTCGACGGGTTGTTGCACGTGCGTGCACCATGTCCGGTTCCTCCGCAGCGCATGCATATCTCTGGTCTTAGCTGCTGCAAGTTTGGATTGCCAGTGCCCGGTCCTCTGCCTCTATTCCTTCTACCTCCTCCGCTAGTTTGAGGAACTCTGTCAACGAGTTGAATCCTGCCCTCCTAGCGTACAGCTTTATCTTGCTCCTGCTGTTTTTGTACACTCGGTCCAGTTTGGCCTCTTCTGAGAGTTTCGTGAATTGCATCAGTTTTCGTAGCCCCATTGCGTATTCTCTTACGGGCTCCGTTTCTCTCTGTTTCATCTGTGCAATCTGATCCTCCAACTGTTCCTCATACCTCGGCGGCAAAAAGTATTCTAGAAGTTCTGTTCTGAGCTGAGTCCATGTTACGATCCTGCTCGGCGTGGTGTTCCACCAATCACTTGCGATCCCCTCCAGGATGAATGGCATCGTCTGTATCAGCTGGTCCTTCCGTATTCCGTATCCGCCTGCCCACTGTTCCATTTTGCTTAGGAACTCCAGCGGGTTTGTTGTTCCTTGGTACCGGATGCCCCATCCGCGTACCCGGTCTATAACTTCTGTTTCCATTTTTATTTCTGTCTTTCCTTCCGTTTCGTCCCCTCGACTTGCTCCTTTGGTGTCCATTATCTCCTCCCTTTCCCTGGTTACCACGATCGCCGGAATTGTTTCCTTCGCCGGGCTTTTTTCTCTCCTATATTTTTCTGACAGTTCTGAGAGTCTTTGTCTGACTGTTTCCGTATGATCCGTTCTTTTGGCGAACGCTGCCAGCGAACGTCTTAAGTCTTCACTTTTTTCTGCCGTTCCTAATCCGAACTCTTCCGTATATTTCGTTAGTTCGCTCTTAGGTGCCAGATATACCCAGCTCGACATTACTCCGCTGGTGTCGGTTTACCTCTTGCAACCACTTTAACCTGCTCGGGCGCCACTGTGACGGTTCGTCGTTGTCGGGTGGCTCAGGGATGGCCAGGATTCGTCACAAGAATTTGTTTGTGTCAGGCGTGGTTGCTGAAAGAGAGTTCCGACCCAGCCTAGAGTAGAAGTCGTGGGGAAATTACTTAGTAATTGAATTAGAACTAGGTTTTATTTCAGTAAGTATCTTGACAATTCATTAACAACTAGCGAATTCACCGGTTTGGCGGGATGCCGTCCTTGCAGCCTTCTCTTCCGTCTTACGCTTAGAATACCCGGTCTCGGGAGCCGTCCAGCTGCTCGATAGAACCAGCACGGGTTGGGTTACCTGAAATGAGAATAGGGTGCCTGGGGACCCTGAAGTCAGCCACGAGCGAGAGAGATCGATTCAGTGCTTGGGGACCCGAAAGTCAACCGCAAGAGAGAGAGTGTGTGCTTGGGGACCCGGAGGTCAGCCAAAAGAGAGAGAATTTGTTGCTCGGGGACCCTGAAGTCAGCCACAAGAGAGAGAAGTTGGTGGTTGGGGACCCTGAAGTCAGCCACAAGAGAGAGAAGTTGTTGCTTGGGGACCCTGAAGTCAGCCACAAGAGGGAGAAGTTGGTGCTTGGGGACCCTGAAGTCAGCCACAAGAGAGAGAAGTTGGTGCTTGGGGACCCTGAAGTCAGCCACAAGAGAGAGAATTGGTTGCTTGGGGACCCTGAAGTCAGCCACAAGAGAGAGAAGTTGGTGCTTGGGGACCCTGAAGTCAGCCACAAGAGAGAGAAGTTGGTGCTTGGGGACCCTGAAGTCAGCCACAAGAGAGAGAGAGAATTGCTTGGGGACCCTGAAGTCAGCCACAAGAGAGAGAGAAGTGCTTGGGGACCCGGAGGTCAGCCACAAGAGAGAGAGAGATCAGCCGGTGAACCGTGCCGTAAGGAGGTGTGATCCTAAAATCAGACGTCTCCTAGGGATACCTTCAGCTCGGCAAGCCGGGAAGGTTAGAGGAAGGAGGAAGTAGTACGGGAACTAACTACAATGGATATAAGCGGACTTTGATCGAATGATCTAGTCCACCAAAAATGACTTTGCTGCTTACCACCACTGGGGAGATTCCTCTGCGCCCTTAGACGGTTGGCTGCTAAGTGCCTTTCCATGGCCCGTGGCCCGTCTTATATAGGGCTCGGCGAGATTTAGTGTGCCCGTCGTCGGTGGGATTTGCCGGGCTAAGTGTGACCATCTCTCTCTCGGTCTAGTGTGCCTCTATATGCGCGATCGTTGGCGCGCGCCCGTTCTCGGTTTGAATTTGAACTTAAATATGCGTTTATTCTATTTTATTGTGCGCGCAGCGTCACAAATCTTTTCGCTAGGGTTCACCCAAAGTTCATTTCCGCAGACTGGCAACGCTATGGAATTTTCTAGTATTTTTTTCGTCGATCAGGAGACCGACGTGAAAAAAAGGCCAGACGAAAAGTGAATGCCAGCTGTTTGCCTCTCGCTCTCTCTCATGACTGGCGTACGTCGATCTGGATACTAGGCTTTACCGGTTTCCACAGCCGTCAATATAATTTTGAGTGTACTCATTACTCGCTCGACCTGAGTACCTGGCCCTACTCGCACCGGTGGCAATTAAATGCAAATTAATTTTTTGAGAGGAACAAAACTCACGAAAATCTGAACTTGCAAAACAACGACCATGATCCGCAATAATTCGGGTAGGCAAGCCAAATAAAGAAACAACTGATCTTACGGCCTTAACACAACTTTCCGTATCTATTTTCAAAGTGTGGTAAAAATAAACAAATTTTGTAAACACGTCTATTAATGTCAATATTATGTCAATATGTACCGTGTGCCACGGTATATCTATTTTGGGAATAGAATATACCTCTGCCTGCACTTTACCTACGGGTGGCTTCGATAATTTACAAGTTATACAGTTTTCTACGAACCGACGCACATATTTTGACATGTGTTCAAACCAATAATAGCTATAAAACTTATCTAATGTCTTTTCCCATCCCAAATGCAATTCTGATTCGTGGACATGATTGATAATTGCCCATCTAAATGACCTTGGAATAGATAGATATTTAGTTTTACCATTTAGCTGTAGTTTTCTATGCAAAATACATTTACGTAATTCATAGCTTTTATCCAAATTGTAATTGGTAATTCATTATTTCTTAATTTAGTTGATAATCTAAAATCTCACTATCACGCTGTTGCTCTGAAATTAACCAGTTGTCGGTTACCTCAGTCAAATTTATTCGTTTCTCAGATATTTTATTCTGACCACTATTTTCCTCAGGTATTTTATTTTGAGCATTATTTTTCTCAGGTATTTTATTTTGATCATTATTTTTCTCAGGCACTGGATTCTGAGATAGACAATCTACGTGCGCCATTCGTTCACCTTTTCTGTACTCTTAGTCAAAGTCAAACGATTGCAAAAACGCCCACCACTCATGTACCCTCGGCGTTAAGTCGAGTTTTGTGCGACTAGCCTTCAAAGAATTGCAGTCTGTATATACGACAAATTTACGTCCCTGCAAGTAATGGCGGAAATGTCGGATACCGTTAACTACCGCTAGCGTCTCTAATTCATAAGAATGATATTTAGACTCGGCAGGAGACGTGCATTTACTAAAATACTCAACGACGTGAGGTTTGTTATCAATTTTGTGCAATAGTATAGCTCCATAGCCAGTTAAACTGGCGTCAGTGTGCAACTCTATTGCGTATTGCGGGTCGAATATGATCAAAACGGGTGCCTGTGTCAACACAGATATAATTTTAACTCGTATTTGCTCGTGGTCTTGTTGCCAACCGAAAGTTGCAATTTTCTATGAAGTTAGGTGATACAAAGGCTTAAGCGTCTCCGAAAATTTTGGAACGAACTGTCTGAAATATGAAGCCAATCCGATAAACTGTCGTAACTGCGACACAGATTGTGGAGGCGGTAAATCAATCAATGCTTTTATCTTATGTGCATTTGGCCTAATTTCCCTGTTGCTTATTTTGAACCCCAGATACTCTATACGAGTTTTAAGAAAGGAGCACTTAGTTACATTAAAAGAAAATCCGGCATTACTTAATGTTTCTAGTACAGTATGCAACCGTTCCAACGCCTCTTCTTTGGTTTCGGCTATAACCAACACATCATCAATATAAACGATAGCATATGTGTGTGCTAGAGTTCTTAATGCTCTTATTATGGCCCTCTGGAACACAGAAGGTGCATTTTTAAAGCCAAAAGGCATGGTCTAAAACTCGTACTACCCTTCTGGCGTTACAAACGCTGTTCGCTCTATTGAATTTTCATGTACTGGAATTTGGTAGAAGCCACTGGCCATATGCAAGCACGAGAAATATTTGGCACGCCGAAGCCTGGCAATCTGGTTTGCGATAAGAGGCAACGGATACCTATCAGCAACGGTATTCTCATTTAATATCCTATAGTCCACACAAAGACGATCAGTGCCGTTTTTCTTCTTTATCAACATCATAGGGCTGGCGAAAGGTGAGCAACTTGGACTAATAATATTTGCTTTCAATAAATTATCAATTTGACAGCGCACATGTTTTTTTTGTTCCTCGCTTGGCCTGTAAAGACGTCGTTGCACTGTCTTTAGTAGATCTATTAAATTAATTTCTAACTGCCCTGTCGAGACTCGAGTTTTTGAAATACCGCTGATAAACCAATCAGGGTAACACTTTAGGATATTTGTTAAGGCCATTTTATCGGATTCGACTAAATCAATATCAGCATTTATAATATCTATGTAATCAGTTACAGTCAAAACATCTACCCTTTTTGTTTTATAAATTTGGAATTTGTCGGCGTCTATTGTTACTCCAAAGTCCTGGCTAAGGATTTCACGACCAACCAACACATCGTATTTCAGATACTTATCCATAATTACGTGTAACAAAATTTCAAAGCAGTATTGTTCACAATATTTATATTATATTACATAATACTTGCTGAGTACAACAAATGGCATCATTACTTATACCGTTAAGTTTTACAATGTTATTTATTCTTTTTCCCTTAAATTTATCCACGGCGCTTTCCTTCACTAAAGAGCATTCAGCACCCGAATCAAAGCAAAATGGAATAGACTCACCGGATGCCCTTATTATTCCAGACGGTGGAGCTACTGTGCAGATATCTACCCGCTTCTCATACGTTCGGCCTTTTGGACAAGCAGATGCAAAATGTCCTATTTCGTCACACTTAAAGCACTTAACACTTGACCGATCCTTCGGTCCAGTCATGTGGCTGCTGCTGTGGATTTTGCCTTTGCTCTGGCCCTTCTCCAAGCGAGCACGACATTCCGCGTATTTATGGCCAGCCTTTCCACAGTAATTGCATTTCATCGGTGTCGGAAGCTTGAACTTCTTGCGCTCCGAGCCTGTTGAATAGTCGTCTATACTGCGCTTTTTAAAAGAGTGTGCGTGTAACGTTGTTGGTAAAAACCCAGCGCGTCAACTTGTTGTCTATTCGCGCCATGTGAGCCAGAGTCACAGATACCGCTATTTTTCCCAAATCCTTGGCTTTCCATTTTGACATAAGTAGCGTCACAATACGGCTGCCGTATTCGGAGAAGCCCTCCTCCGGCTTTGGACAACCATTCAGAACATTTAATAGCATGGCGGCAGAAGTCTCAATTCCAACAAAGCGTTGTATAAACAGCTCCTTGAACTGCGCCCAAGTGATGCCGGCAAAGCAAATTTGGGAAAGCCACTGTGATGCGCAGCCTTCAAGAGCCTTGCTTAGGGCGATCACCAGGTTGCTACCCTCGAGCACGTTATCCGCAAAAATTAGATCAACTGTTGAACACCAAGAGGAAGCATCCGCTCCAGCGCTGTCAGGATTGAATTTTGGAAGAGTCACATATGACACTTTTCCATCGGTTGGCGGTGTCCTTGGTGTCTGCATGTTTTTGATGATTTCCAGTAGGTTGCGGTTTTGCAGCTCCAACGCTGACAAATACGGATCGGTGGCACGATCAGTAGGCAAAGCAGATCCCACTTCTGATGTCGGAGATTCCTCATTTCCATTTTTTTGTATAATTGCTCAGCAAGTTCAGTTCGTTGCAAGATACGCTTCCCAACTGACTTCAGTAACACAGAGTTCTGTCTAATTTCACAATTCCTGCAATGTATATTGCCCTCTCTGTTTCTCTCATTCAGTCAGCGCTCTACGATCAGACCATGCTCAGCAGCAGAGTGTGTCCCTTTTTTCTCAGCTACTGTGCATTTTAAAACTACTAGCGACAATGTGTCGCCACACAAAAGCTGTACGCACACCTGCAATGGGCAAACTAGCCATTCTATGACATATATAATATATATATATTTTTCATTGAGACCAAAAACGAGAAAAATACTCCTCAACTCCAACTCCAATTTTTCGATATTCCTTTCAGTATTTTGTCTGAAACTTATTTAAAAAAAAAAACAAAAAAAACTCATCAACTCCAACAAACTGGTCGGGTATTTTTTCGATATTTTTTCAGTATTTCTTCTAAAACTTATTTAAGAAAAGCGAAGAAAAAAGGGACGCTTAATTCACTAAACAAGCGAGAACGCTATAGTCAAGTGCCTCGACTATTAGATACCCGTTACTCAGTTCAAATTATCAATTTGAATTCGGCGATCTCTTAGAGCTGACAGCTTTACAGCACGAGCATCAGCACCAGCGCTTCTTTAGCGCAGGCAGCTTTTGTCCTGCACCAACAGCTGTGTTTATGTTTATGTTTTTGAGTGCAATGCTTGCATACATACACACATACGCCATTGTTTGACTCAGACCTCCAATTTGGCTAACTTGATTTGATTTGCATAGTTCTTGGGATATAGTTCGGTATTGACAAATGAAAACTATCGCAATTTCCTTTAATAGAAATCCTTATCGAGAATTAACGTTGACTCTGTTGAGCACCTTGGCCAGCTGTTCCAAAGCCATCCGTTAGACGGCGCTATTGCTACCACGGGCCATGCAAGGCGGAAATGTAGGCTTAAGCGTTTAATGGGTTTTTGGGCGTTAGAGTGGGCGTGGCAAACTTTTATTAGGCCAATCGATAGGTATTGACGAAACAAATACATATCAATAAAAATTTTCATAATAGCATCAAAACTGAGGCTGCAGCTTGAGGCTTGTGGGCGTCAGAGGGGGCGTGGCACCATTTTAAAACAAACTTGCGCTGCGTAGGAACTCTTAAAATCTACATGCAAAATCCCAATCTTCTAGCTTTTATAGTTTCCGAGATCTCAGCGTTCATACGGACGGACAGACAGACGGACAGACGGACATGGCTAGATCGACTCGGGTAGTGATCCTGAACAAGAATATATATACTTTATAGGGTCGGAAACGCTTCCTTCTACCTGTTACATACTTTTGCACGAATATAATATACCCTTTTACTCTACGAGTAACTGTTATAAATACAGCAGTTCCATATTGTTTAGGTATGTCCAGGGAAAGTTCTAACCTGTTTCATCATAACAAATACCACAAATTTCGGTAAAGTCGCCCACACCTGAAAAGGTAAGGTCACGACCTCCTAAAAAGTCTCATATATGACTGCACCGGCTTCCGAAATCGCTCTAAATCAATGCGTTAAGGTCTCGTATCGACTGGCGCTCCCTCTGACTCTATCCCTCCTTAACGTCCTAAACCGTCCAAAGAAAGTGCAGCTGAGAGATTGCTAATTCTCAAGGCGAAGTACAGCTACTGCTACAGCATGTTCGAAAGGTGTCCTGCTCAGATCGCGCAGATGATAGTGCAAACTCCGCAAACTCCTCAAGCACAATCTGGTCCTGCCCAGACGTACATTCCGTCAGGCTGTCGGCTTCCTCCGTGCGATACCGAGGTTTTCACTGGTGAATATCTTCGATGTCCGATTTTAAGGATCTGTTCACGGTCATTTATATTACATTTATTATTATAACGCGAGTTGAAAAATTATTCCACCTTAACGCCAAAACGAGTTGAGACGCGCTCACCATAGTTTCCAAATCACCTCTTATTAACGATGGGTTTCACTCAGCTTGGACTAACCTAACTGAGCGTTTCGAAAACAAACGATTGTTAGTAAACAGCCATCTAAAAATATTGTTTATTGCAGTCAGTCAATCAGGAATTTGGGTCGGCTTTATGAGAATTTATGAGAAGCACCATCCAAGGGTGCCTCGAGGCGCGAGAATTGTGCGGAATCAATATTGAAAATTGGGATTGCCTTCTCCTCCAAACTCCCGAACCTCACGCTTTCCTTATGGGAGCAGTCGCTACACAACAAGGCCAATTACTACTTGGCAAGAACTGAATGGGTTCCTAACTAAGCGTCACCGGAGACTAGAAGACATTGATGACGTGCGACCATCAGGCTCTAGTCAGTCTCAGCCCAGAGCATCGATATCCAATTCTGCGTCTTGGTGGATAAATTCCTACGAGGCAAGGGTAGCACGCAGACCTAAAGAGTGCGATTTGTGTAATCGGGAAAACCATCTCGTACGCACATGCCCGCGGTTTCGCTGGCTGTGCCTGAACTGTTTCGCACGAGGACATCAGTTGCGTGATTGCAAAAGCACTCATAACTGCTTCACGTGTCGCGGCCGCAATCACACGCTACTAGACCGAGGCAACTCAGCGCCTTCCAATCCGACTCCGTCACCGAAGTCCGTTGCTACGGACTCCACTGTGCTTCTGCTTGGTACCGCTATAATCGACATATGTCACCTGGGTTCCAATTTCAAAGCTCGTGCTCTGATAGATTCAGGTTCGGAGACAATCGTTATCACTGAGGGGCTTTTTAACTTAATTAAGTTGCTTCATCAAGTTATCCAAGCTCAGGTATTAGGCTAAAATCAGACAGTATCCGCTATATCTAAAAAGCTCTGTCAGTTTACTATTCGTTCGCCAAACCGGCCTAGCTTGCAGTTAAGTACGACTGCCTACGTTCTTCCGCAACTAGCGGGAAATCTTCCATCCTGTCCAGTTTCGCAACATTTTCTGCTGGATCTATCCGAACTGCCACTAGCGGATCCAAAGTTTTACGAGAGCGCAAAAAAAAATCTTCTGATCGGGGCCAATAAACTCCCATTCATTCTCCTAAGTGGTACCCGACCGAACATCTGTGGCGCTCTCCTCGGTCAAGAGACAATTTTCGGCTGGATCCTAACAGGAGCAGTGCCAGCGTTAAGGCAAAATACGATTTCCGCTTTTTCCACGCGAATTTCCCATGTGGTAGACACCTTCCTGGATAAACTTCTCACCAAATTTTGGGAGGTGGAGGATCTGCCAGTAAAAGTGGCAAAGGCATCTGATTTGACCTGAAAATTTCCTCCGGACGACTACGAGAGACTATAGCGGCAGGTATGTCATAAGCCTTCCGTTCCGTGATTCCGAAAATTTAAAGTCCGCCCTAGAATATTCCAGATCATCTGCGTTAGCCCAATTTTTAAGGAGCAACGCATAAAAAGGGACAGTCAGCAGAAAACTAAGTACGACTCCGTGATACAAGAATATATCGATCTCAACCACATGAGAGAGATACATCCCACCGACGATGATGCCAGCTGTTACCTTCCGCATCATGGCGTTCTCAACCTGGAAAGTACGACCACCAAGCTTCGGGTGGTTTCAATGCCTCCAGCCCTTTAGGAAATGGGGGCCATCCAAATCCTAAAATGGCGTTATTTCCGATACGTCTATAGTGCAGATATCGAGAAATTGTAACGACAAATCTGGGTAGACTCAAAACACACCCCATTCCAACGCATTTTATTCCGCAACAGCGAAGGCTATATCGAGATTTTGAGCTCAAGACGGTTGGAAGTCAACTGGCGACAGACGTGCAGCTGAGCCATCCAAGAGCAAGTAATGTCATTCGCAATTACATATATGTCGATTATGTTCTTTCGGGAGCTGACTCCGCAGAGAACTCTTAGCTCATTGTTCGGGAGCTACAAAGTGCCCGGGTTTTCCACAAGAAAATCTTAGCTCATATCCAAAGCAATCATCTTCTGAAAACAGACTTTCTCGAAATTGACACTGAAAGTACAGCCAAAACTCTCGGCGTACGTTAGAAAGCGACGTCCGATGAATTTTTCTTCGTCCCACCAGTGTTGACAACGGAAATCACCCCATCGAAACGCCAGGTCCTTTCCTAAATTGCCAAACTGTTTGATCCAACAAGCGCGACTTTCTACAAAGTTACTTGGTCCTAGATCAGGTCCGAATTCCAAGATGGGTTTCCTTTCGCCCACAATTTCGAGTAGAGCACCACGCCCGTTACGCCCGTCAAAATGTGTCGCTTCCCAGGCTAGAACGGTGTGAAGCTTTATTATTATCCAAAATGGCCGAATCAATTCTTCCCAGTATGCCGATGCTGTCCTCGAAACTCCGTTTTTGATTCCACGATTGTGCTGGCATGGTTAGCGAAACCAGCATAACAGTGGACATTGTTCGTTGCCAACCAAAAATTACCCAGTCCACAGAGACAAATAATTGGTCGCGTGTTCAATCCGAACATAATCTAGCTGACTTGGCTGGGCGGGGAGTGCCCCTTTAAGAACTGGTAGATAACCCTCTTTGGTGACATTGCCCGACTTGGTTGCAACTGCCATGAGATCAGTGGCCTAGCCAGGGCATCGACTTACTGGTGACCGAGGTACATAAAGCTTTGTCCAGCGATGTTGGAAACAGTCGGCGATTCCGGAAGTCCATTTAGAAGCCCAAGAACTTGCCGCCGCTGAACGGCTCATGGTCATTAGCACTCAGCGCAGAGTTTTTGCTAATGAATATCGCAGCTTGAGTCAAAAGCGTCCTGTGTCCGCGTCAAATTTAATCCTCTCCTTAAACCCATTTCTAGATCAGAAAGGGCTAACTAGGGCGTGTGGCCGCAAAACGTCCTCCGAAAATGTGCGTAATGATGAACGACATCCTATATTCCTCCCGCACGAATGTGCACTCTCGCGACTACTGGTAAACATTACGCATCTCAAAACGTTACACGGAGGTAGCCAGTTAGTGGTACGTCTCACCTGTTCAAGATACTGGGTTCCGAAGATAAAGAACTTGGTGAAGTTATTAGCTCCTGAAAGGTGCACAATTTGCAACCGGAGTCACCACATATGACAGAGCCTCCCAGCGCCCAGCGACATGCCTCTTCTCAGCAGTGTTCGCGCCGGTAAGATCCGCCAACACGCAACCCCGGGTGGATCACATTCGGGTGGATCCTTTCCGGCGCCTGCAGACAGCCGTAATTTCTGCAGATTTTGTTCCAACGCTAGCGATTGCCAACTTCCCTGCTCTGGCTGCCTGCACTTCCAGGCTTTCCATGAAGTCTCCAATACGCTCGGAGGGCATCGCTCTAATTAGGTTTAGGCAGTTCTAAGACGACAATAAACATCGCCCATCCGCTCCGCGCAATTTTTTACAAGACTTCAGAGCCTTTTATTTCCCAAGAGCGCTTCCTTGCGGGATTCCAAAATCGATATGTAGTCGACAGATGTTCTTGTGTTGCACCTTAATGCGAAGACTCTGTAGTCAAGATGCGACTCAAGTAACTTATGAATTATTCTCGATGCTCGATGGCTTTGCGTATTTCTAATGTTATTCTTTTAGCTTGTTCGATTGTTTCATGGCATTGACGGAATCCAATTTGATGTGCCGGGATAACTTTGTGTGCTTCTAGATATGGTATCATGCGTGTAACAAGACATTTTTCGAACAATTTAGACAAAAACAATAGTAAGCTTATTGGTCTGTAGGACGATGAAATTGTGTGGTTAAGGTTTTTAAGGCTTATTATGATAGTACATTTATTTTAAATTTCTGAATGAACCCTTTACAGAGGATGTTTTGTACTTGTTGGCGAAAGTTTTCCGATGTACCGTAGTTGTGCATTTTAGAGGGTATTCCAGGACCTTTGAGGTTATGGTGACTTCAGAACACTAAGTCCTTTCGTGACAGAAAATTCCACGAGCTGGACCTTCGGACGAGGTCGCGAAGCCCGGATTTATTGTACGTGGCCAAGGTTCAGGGTCGTGGGGTCAAAGATTCCACGGGCTGGACCTCCGGACGAAGCCGCAGCAGGAATCTATCGTAATTGGCCGAGATACGAGGGTCGTAAGGCCAAAGATTCCACGTGCTGGACCTTCTAGAAAGTCCGCAGCCGGAATCTGTCGTGATTGGTCTAGGTAAGTAAGTAGGAGAGTGAGGGGATCGACCACCTCACTGCGCAGGTAAATTAGTGGATGAAGGTCAGAAAATCGTGATGGTAAATAAATTTACCGCTCCCAATTGGATCGCCGGTCATCGGTAACCTGAATCACTCGGTGGCAAAGGGTGCGTAGGGGTAAAAATATTACACGTTAACCAGGCTTGTCGTTTTCAATATATGTATGTATTTCACTTGATCTTATTCGAAGTCACTTCGTTCGTGTTTAAATATTTTTTGGTTTCACTTCGCAGATTACACTTGTTCACTAAACTTATTTCCCTAGCGACCGCGTTTTAATTTCCCGCGTTCTTCGTTTTCCGCATCCACGTGCGCGACCGTCTACCTCCAGACAATGAAGGCGCCATGGGACCCTCTTGTCCTTTTGATATTTTCCTTGCACGATCGGTTTAGTATTTTCTGTAGATTTCTCGAATTTTTTCCCCTATGGTCCGGAGCTAAACTTGACCTATTTTGGTTATATACCAAAAAATCCCATAGATATGGTCTCCAATTACTGAATAATAATCCATCATTTCATTTCTCTTACAGACTAAAGATTATAATAATATTGAACTTAAATAACTACTTCTTATATTTATTGTGGCGGCTTAGCCGTCAGTCAGAATCGTTACGTGGTACGTTGCCGAGAGTCGAGCGGGTCGTCGCGTCTCGCCGGGTTTAGGGCTCCACATGCCCGCAAACCGAGACCTACTCGTGCCCTCAGACTTCTGGTCGTCGAAAGACTCTGCGCCGTCGTATGCGTCCTCTTCACCATGGCACCCGTCGTCGGTGATCTGGTCCTGCTCGCTCTCTTCCTCTTCACCTTTCGACGCCTCCGAACCTCCTTCGTCGTACCTTTCCGCTACCCACTCGTCGCGATCAAAAAGGTCGTGGGTAGTCTCGCAACCTGGGTAGTTCTCGAAGTCCTTAGAGAAATAGGGTTTCAGCTAGCTGATTTTGGCGGAGCGTGAGCGTCTTTCTCTGAGGCGTTGCAAAAGAACAAGGTTAGGGGATGTGAATCTCGTTACGGCCGTCATATACGATACGCTTGTGTAGTTGGCTTTCCGTAACGGGAAGAAGTCCTCCTCATTCCAGTAGAGTTGTCCATTTTCCACTACGTAGTCCGAGAACTTCTCGGGGTATTCTCTTATCTTAGCTTTCATACCTTGGACCCATTAACAGGGTGTCTTCACTTCGGACATCTTTTGCAAGACTTCACAGGGTTGTCGGGATAACCGCCACAAAGTTCAATTTGCCACGGCGGGCCCGCACGTCGAACTGCAACTGTTGGAACTCCAACGCCCATCTTGCAAGATCTTGCTGGCTTTCGATGAAGTTCTACCACTTGAGGGCTAGGTGATCGGTAACCAATTCGAACCGATAACCTTCCAAGTAACATCACAGACACTCCTGATGGCCCTTATGATGACCAGACACTCCTTCTCTGTTTTCGTGAAATTGCCCTCTGTGGACGTGAGTCGATGGCTGGCGTACGCGATGGACTGCACCAAATCCCACGTCACTAGCGTCGGTTTGCAACACAAACATCTTGCCGAAGTCTGGACATCCTAACACGGGGGCGGTGGTTAACCTTCTTTTCACATTTTCTAGAGCGTTCTGTTGTTCGTGGCTCCATGCCCACTTTCGACCCTTCTTCAACAGGGCCGTCATCGGTTGTACCAAAGATGCGGAGTCAGGGACGAACCGAGGACCTTTTACAAGAAATTTGAAAAGTCTCTGAGACACTGGGCTAGAGAGTAATATCCGCGGGGCTAACGATGATTTTCAGTAAGTAGAAGAGTGAGCGGATCGTCCGCCTCACTGCGCAGGTAGGTTAGTGGATGAGGGGCAGAAAAATACCATCACGGTATATATATGTGGTGTAAATAATTTTACCGCTCCCGATTGAAAAGGGTGCGTGGGGTAAAAATATTACACGTTAACCAGGCTTGTCGTTTTGCATATATTTATGTATTTCACTTGGGTTTATTCACAGTCACTTCGTTTCGGGTTGCTTTGGTTTCACCGCGCCGATTACACTTGTTCACTAAACTTATTTCCCTAGCGACCGCGTTTTAATTTCCTTCGTTCTTGATTTTCCGCATCCGCGTGAGCGACCGTCTACCTCGAGGTACCAGAGAAATAGAGCGTCCCGGATGCCGCCGTGGGACCCTCTCGTCCTTTTCATCTTTTCCTTGCCAGATCGGTTTAGTATTTTCTGTAGAATTTTTTCCCCTATGGTGCGGAGCTAAACATGACCTATTTTGGTTCTATACTCAAAAATCTAATAGGTTCGCTCTCCAATTACTAAACATTTTTTTATTTCATTTATCTTATAGACTAATGATTATAATAGTATTGAACTTAAATAACTCGGCTTATATTTATTGTCAGGCAGGATCGTCACAATTTTAACCAGTTGGTTCTATTCGAGGTCAGCCAGTGGTGGTGATTTGTATTTTTAGGCTTTGAAGAAGAGTTATTAGCACTGGCGAATGATCTGATGAAAAGTCCAAAAGCGTTTTGGGCCTTATTTTGATGCGTGGAATTTTTTCTGGAACTTATTAAGTCTGCTTCGGCGTCTGCTGGGCGGTATGTGGGGCTGCCGGGGAAAACATAGTCCAATTTGTTGCTTAGTTTTTTGATTACATTAGTCGCGAGTCGTGAGCCCCAGTGCGTATGTTTAGCATTATAGTCTCCTACAGCTATGAAGTGATCTCCAAGTAAAAATCCATTAATTGTCCTTCAGAAATTGTAAAGCGAGGCGGTCAGGAGACAGCGGCTTTGCAAAGATGTCTGCTACCTGACTGCACTTTCTTAGTCGTGGCCTGCAAAAAATTTGTTGCAAACTTTTGGTGATAGTTATTCCGGTTCCGCCATGGGCTTTACCATCTGGATGATCTGTGCGGAAGAAGGTGTAGACTCTTATATGTAAGTTATATTTGCTTTAGGTATGATTTATATTCAGGAAATCTGTTATTTTAAGTTTGTACTGGGCAACGGCATTGGCGTTCCACATGGTTATACGCAGATTGCCATCAATTATTTGGACTGCGTAGCTGCAAGGAACTGTAACTCCATGTTCTGGTTTTGACCAGTGTTTGCAAGGTCGTTTTTACGAAGTTCATAAATTCCATCTGCTCAACGTTTCCCAGATTGGTCAGGAGTGGGTTTTCCGAAGCAGCGAACGCTGCAGGCAGGATTGGCAGGATTATTTGACGAAGACGTTCGGTTGACAAACTAGAATGGCGAAGTCGTCCCCTCACTCGCAAGATTCCTTTCGCTGAGATCGGTGACGAATTTAACAACTTGGTTCGGTAGGGCAACCACTTAGAGCTCCTTACAGCAGACAAATCGGTTGCGAACGCTTCGCGCTTTACAATCCTCACGACAGCAAATATAGCCAACCATACCCATCCAATAGAAGGACTGGACGGGAAAGAAACTAAGACCCTTAGCCATAGTTAGCCACCTTTCCAATACCGCTCCACTTAACTCTGTTCGAGATATAGTTAAGGGCTTCGCGGGAGTAACCTTTGATTTGACAGCCATGAGGGAAGAATAGAACATTATGTCCTGATGATCTACCCCTAGATAAACTGCAGCTCAGTAATATGATCAGGAACTGCAACGTCATAGTCCAGAACCGTCTGCGTGTCATCTGCACGCCATGCGTATGGATTTTAAAACACTCAATACCTAAAACCGCTTATCCTTTGCCACATCTTTAGTATGTCCTCCGGAAAGAATATCGTCAACATATATTTCGCTTATTAGCACCTCCTCCGCTTTAGGAAATGTGCATTCTTTCGCCAACTGTTGAATAAATCTGATAGCCGTGAACAGCGCTGAAGCAGTCCCAAATGTTAGTATCGATAATGCATAAACGTTGATGGCTCCATCCCCCGCCGCTGATATTGGGCGTCTTCAGGTTGAACATCTGCTAGAATGGAGCTTCTTCTTGAAAAACCACTGGAAATCAGGCGCTATTTATTTAATGTACTCCTTGATCACTTCCACATATTTGTTCTACTGCTTCGGACTGTTTGACAGACAGGCGTCCAATAGCATGAACCGATTCAGCGCCATTTGATGAGATTTCCCTAAAACCATTGCCGGATCCAAATATGTTTTAAAGGCCAATCGTACAACATAGCGGACATCCGAATGACGCACATGAGTTTTCTGGAAAAATGTTTCGCACCAGAGAACCTCTTCCGTCGCCATGGTGCGATCAGGAATTCACTCGACTTCGCAAAATCGCTTGAGAAGTGATTCGGTGTCCAAAGTTACTTTAATGACAGCGTAATTCGGTAGATTTTCTAACTCCTTTTGCTCGTCCGGATAGTAACTATTCAAATATTGAGAGTGATCGCACAAAAACATTTAGATAACGAAAGCATAAAATCGATTAAGGAAAAAGTGAAAGGCTTTGTCAGTTATTTAAATAAACACTTGCCTAAATGTAATTCAACTTTAGAAAGATTTAAGGGAAGCACGCAAAATGGCTTGGGAAAAGCTTGTTCATAGAAATCACTGGTCATTATGCGTTGGCAAATAAA
This sequence comes from Drosophila fuyamai, assembly GCA_018153365.1. NCBI lineage: Eukaryota > Metazoa > Arthropoda > Insecta > Diptera > Drosophilidae > Drosophila > Drosophila fuyamai. The sequence goes on along the minus strand of JAECXW010000455.1, from coordinate 222,032 downwards.
GTGGGTCGCCCAAAATGTGATTACGAAAGCGCTGGTCCTTGTCTGAAAAAAAAAAATTAGCCGCGGAACTTTCAGTGGAGAATAACAACTTTTCTCCGTTACGCATACATGCTGCCACAGTTTCAGCTAAAAAATCGAACGAAAAAGACTTGGCTGTTGTTTTAAAAGCAGCTGTGAGTTCTGAGAGCATTAATGAAATAAAAAAGAAGGTTTTTGCGGATGAACCCTAATAAATGTCAGCTGACAGTGCCCTTGCATTTTTAATGGAAAATGGATTTACAAAACGTCAGTAAATAAATATACAACGAAATGCAAAAATGCACGGATGTGATATATACCCGGCACATCCGGCCGTACCTAATTCTAAATTAAAACTCAGGCCAAAAGGAATAGAATATTTTGAAAATAAGGCACTTGAATCATTGCAAAATCTTTTGGATCATACATAATCCCGCATTCTTGAATTGCAACACGAGGTCTTAGAAACACTTCCCAACGTGGTACATTGCAAGTTATTCTTCACCTATGGATATGAAGGTTCGTCCGGCCAGAGTTCATACAAACAGAGTTTCCAGATCTAAGATAGTCCTCCAATTGACAGTTCTCTGTTTGTTACTACAATTGTCCCATCGAAATTGACAAATGAAACGCAACAAATTATTTGGCTCAACAAAACTCCCTATCTTATATTAAAAGAAAATGAAAATTTGAATGCCCTGATTCGCAACATGCAAATATATTTGTATAAATTTAATGAAAAAAAAATATATATGTCGAGTATGTATATTGGCCACATGACATTAATAGATGGTAAAGTCTTAAACATATTGACAGGCACCAACTCTTGTCAGTCTTGCCCAATCTGTGGAGCAAAGCCAAAACAATTGCACAACATTAAACACATAAACTCGAAGGCTTTTATGGCTAAGGCATACGCTCTTCAATATGGAATCAGTCCTTTACATGCTTGGATCCGCTTTTTCGAGTTTATTTTAAAAATCTCATGTAGAATTGACTTTAGAAGTGGCATGTCAAATGAACAAAAACGGGTTTTACAATTAAAAATGATGAAAGAAATGGGCCTAAATGTGGACAAGCCTCTTTCGAATGGGAGTGGAAACTCCAATGACGGCAACACAGCAAGAAGAGCATTTTCCAATGAGGCTTTACTATCATCAATTCTTGGTTTTGATTATATAAGAGCGATAAAAGAGGCCACGCTGGAAAATGTAGTCGATTAGACAATATTACAGACGTTTTCAATAGATCCATGGATAGTTTTGATTCGTTGCTGTCCAGTACATATTTGAAAAATCGACTAAATACAATCAAAAAAAAAACCATACCAGCAGAAGTTATACATCTCACAAGCACCACATTTGGAAATCCAATGTGAAAATGATGATTCAGATTTCACACAGAATTCGTCCGACGAAGATTTTGAAGAACAGGACGGACTTGAGGTTATTGTTTCAGAAGATGAATACTTTAAACTAGAAGAAAATTGCGTAACTTCTATAGTAAGTAACATAACCAAACTTATTTAAATTTTGTAAAATGTATCTTTACTTTCAGAATGAAATTAAATAAATAAGAAATAAAAATGTTTAATGGAGCTTTTTTACATGTCGGCCAGATCGGTCATAAGACAGCTATATGGAATAGTGCCCCAAATCATTTGAAACTTGATAGGTCTCTGGGAGCTTAAAAAATGTATTCAAACCAAATTTCAATTCAATAGGTTTAGAATTATGCCAAAAAAACGGAAAAAAAACCATAGTGCGTAGGTATTTTTTTGTAGCTTGATTATTAGTCCCACCACTTGAACCATAAGCACACGTCCTCTCTTGAAATTTTAGTCTCTAAGCAAGCTTATCGGTTAAAAAGTGTATTTGTGATCGTGATCCGAGCAACGCTGAAGTCAATACAAACTCGCCACTTTTTGTTTGAACGCTCACAACAGCAGTTGCAAGAATTACTAGGACGGAGTCTCCTGCATGAGCGCGGGGTGAGAAGGGGTGGCATTGCGAGATTCGGTTTGGAGAATATATATGTTAACACCCAAAATTATACAAAGACCCAGACTAAGTAAGAGTAAGCATTGATTGCACAACAAATGCCCTTAATAAAGTTCACACAGCTTGCACCTTTCGGTCAGCGATCGTGGGAATGCAGAATAGCCAATTTCCAAAGTTGACCAAACTCGGCCAAGTGCATACAACAAAAACTATAACTTGAATGCATTGGCCAATGACAATTAAAATTGGCCAACAGCGACAGCGAAGAATAGCAGCAACCAATAATAATAAAGAACGATAGCAGAAACAGCAGCAGCGGCAGAGACGGTGGCAGTGATAGAATAATATCGCTGGGGACCAGAAAGTCGACCGCAAGAGAGAGAATGTTGCTTGGGGACCAGCCACAAGAGAGAGAATTTGTTGCTTGGGGACCCTGAAGTCAGCCACAAGAGAGAGAGAGAGACGTGCTTGGGGACCCTGAGGTCAGCCACAAGAGAGAGAGAGAATTACTTGGGGACCCTCAGGTCAGCCACAAGAGAGATAGAATTGCTTGGGGACCCTGAGGTCAGCCACAAGAGAGAGAGAGAATTGCTTGGGGACCCTGAGGTCAGCCATAAGAGAGAGAGAATTGTTTGGGGACCCTGAGGTCAGCCACAAGAGAGAGAGAATTCAGCCGGTGAACCGTGCCGTAAGGAGGTGTGATCCTGAAATCAGACGTCTCCTAGGGATACCTCCAGGCCGGCAAGCCAAGAAGGTTAGAATTAGGAGGAAGTACTACCGGAGCTAACTACAATGTATAAGCGGACTTGGATCGAATGATCTAGTCCACCAAAAATGGCTTTGGTGCTTACCACCACTGGGGAGTTACCTTAGACGGTTGGCTGCTCAGTGCCTTTCTATGGCCCGTGGTCCGTCTTATATAGGGCTCGGAGAGATCTAGTGTACCCGTCGCCTGTGGGATTTGTCGGTCTAAGTGTGACCATCTCTCTCGGTCTAGTGTGCCCCTAAACGCGCGATCGTTGGCGCGCGCGCGTTTTTAGTTTGAATTTTAAATTAAATGCTTCTTCCGTTTACTTTTTATTCATTCATTTCATGCTTTTTTGTGAGCGCAGCGTCAGACTCCTCCCCCGTCATGGATTCGAGTGGTGTTGAATAAGTGTAACATAGTTCCCTCTATTTGATATCACTCGCCAGGTTTTCTCTCCATCTTTTACCAGCCATCGCTGCTGTTTTCCGTGTTTCTTCCCTACCAGTTTCCCCTTGATATTGTTTTTTGCTGCCCTGGACAGTGTTGCTCCCTCCGGTAGCGTCCATCCCTCGTCGTTGGACTCCTCCTCATAGAGCTCTAGGATGTCCCTATCCGGTGTCTCGGTTGCCCGGCGGTTTTGGCTGTTTGGCTGTTGCTTTGCCCGGACTGGATGTTCCTGGTTGGAGCCGTGGTCTTCATTTTTGCCGGTGCTGTCCTTTTCCGGGCGGTTCCCGCCATCGGTATTGGCTCTATGAACTTCCTCATCGTTTGCGCTGCCCGTAACTTTGTGTGTTTGTCCCGGAATTTTCGTGCTGCCTCTGTGAATTTGTTCATCTTTTCTGTAATGATATAAATGTTTCTATTAGGCTTAACGTTCAGTTTTGGTGTATGATGTAGTGTTATGTTATGGTTATGGTGTGGTGTTGGTTTACGTTTGGGGTGTGGTGTAGTGTGTTGACTAATGTTATGTGAGTTGTGTGTTGTGGAGTAGTGGCATTTGTGTAGTGTTTGGTTATGTGTATTCAATGATAGATTGTGCTTTTTATGTGTTGTTAGTTTATCGTGTTCGTTCTGTATTGTATTTGTTCCCACGTACTGTTTGGTGTTTCCGATGTATACTCTTTTTGTTTTTCGTGTGTTCGGGTCTTTCACTGTCATGATCTCTGGTGACACGAAATTGGTTACCTTCCAGGGGCCGTCGTACTTTGGTGCTAGTTTGGCGTTAAATTTTTCTGCCGCTTTTGACAGATAGTGCGTCTTGCACCATACCAAGTCTCCGACATCAGGTTTCCAATCCCTTTTCCGTAGATTGTAGTGATGTTTTTGTTGTTCCGCAGCTTCTTCTCTATGCTGCGTTGCCTCCTTTCGTACGCCCTATAATCTGTTCCATCTTTGTACTATACTTTCCTCCTGTAACCCCGATCCTTATGTTACCCTGTCGAACATCGTATTTGGTAATCTTAACTCTTTCCCGAATACCAGCTGCGCAGGGCTATATTTTGTAGATTCCGATACACTGCTATTATATGCTAGCATTAGCTCTGGTAAATGTTCGTTCCACGTGGTCTGATCCTCTCCTGCTAGCTTTGCAATCATCGTTTTGACTGTTCGATTCGTTCGCTCGGTAGGGTTCTCCTGGGGCGTGTACGGTGCCGTCAACTGTTGCCGTATCCCCCAATTTTCCATGGCCTTCCTCGTTTTTCCTCCTGTGAACTGGACCCCATTATCTGAGATCAGGGTTTTTGGCGATCCAAGTCTTGCAATTACCCTTTCTCTAAAGACTCGTAGGAAAGCGTCCGCTGTAGCCTGTCTGATTGCTGCCAGTTCCACCCACTTCGAGAATTTGTCCATGATTACTAAAAGTGTGGTGTTTCCGTGCTTTAATCTGGATAGAGGTCCCACGAAATCCATACATATGGTTTCCCACGGTGCTTCTGCCACTTTTGTCAGCATCTTCCCAGCTTTTTTCTGTTGCGATACCTTGTATTTTTGGCATCACTCACATTTCTGTACGTATTTCCTTACGTCATTGTTAATTCGTGGCCAGAAATATCGGTTCTTCACCCTTCTCAGTGTCTTGAACATACCCAGGTGTCCTGCTTCTACTGTACTGTGGTTTTCCGTTAATACTTGTTGAATTTCGGACCCAGTTACACACAGTTTCCATGGTTGTGTGTCTCTCCGATTGCTACCCAGTTTATAAAGCCTGCCTGCTTCTATCTTGAATTCCGTGCTTTTTGGGTCTCGTTCCAGTTCCTTGTATTTTTCCTCAATCCATGTCTCCGTGTACTGTATTGTTTTCAACTCGTTGTGTGGTGTTCTGGATAAGGCGTCTGCTACCGCATTCCATTTTCCCTTTCTATACTGGACTTCAAATTAGAATGGTTGTAGGCCTAGCGCCCATCTTGCCACTCTACCGGACGGGCTTACTATTGAGTTTAGCCACTTCAAAGCCATACGGTCTGTTATCACTATAAACCGATAGCCTTCTAGGTACATCTTGTACTTATTAATGTCCCAATATATTGCTAAGCATTCTTTTTCGGTTGCGCTGTAGTTTTTCTCTACTTTACTCAACCTCCTGCTGGCAAACGCTATCACATGCTCCTCTCCGACCTGTGTTAAGACCGCGCCTACGCCTAAGTCGCTGGCAGTACCGGTGCCTTTGTTAGGGTCATTTTCAGTTGGTCAAACGATTCCTGTTGTTCCTCGGTCCATTCAAATTTTTGTCCTTTCTTGATTAAGCCCTGCAACGCTGAACTCGCTGAACTTTGGTATGAACCGCCGGTACCATGATGCCATTCCTAAAAAGCTGTGTACTTTCTTTGTGGATCTCGGCGCTGGTAAGTCTCGAATTCCCGCTACTTTATCCTGGTCTGTCCGAATGCCCCGATCGCTTATGACGTGTCCTAGGTACTTTAGCTCCTTTTGGAAGGAGTGGCATTTGTCTGGATTAATCCGCAGGTTCGCGTTCTGTAGTCTCCTGAATACCTCTGTTAGCTTCTCCAGATGTTCACGATTGCTCCGGCCGATAATGACTATGTCGTCCAGATATGCAAATGCAAACGGTTCAATTTCTGGCCCTATTTGAAACGTTGCTGGAGCTGTGGTTAGCCCAAATGGCAAAACCTTCCACTGGAACAGTCCACGTCCGGGCTACGTGAGGGTTCTATGAGTCCCAGTGCCAACAACTCGTTCACCTGTAAGGTGTGTAGTGTGGAGAAGTGGCATTTGTGTAGTGTTTGGTTATGTGTAGTATTTAATGATAGATGGTGCTCTTGATGTGTTGTTAGCTTACGGTGTTCGTTCTGTATTGTATATGTTCATACGAACTGTTTAGTGTTTCCAATGTAAACTCTCTTTGTTTTCCGCGTGTTCGGGTCTTTTACTGTCATGATCTGGTGACACGAAATTGGTTACCTTCCAGGGACCGTCGTACTTTGGTGCCAGTTTGGCGTTAAATTTGTATGCCGCTTTTGACAGATAGTGTATCTTGCACCATACTAAGTCTTCGATCTCTGGTTTCCAATCCCTTTTTCGCAGTTTGTAGTGATGTTTTTGTTGTTCGGCGGCCTCTTCCATATGTTGTGTTGCCTCTTTTCGCACGCCTTTTAATCTGTTCCACTATGTCGTCTAGATATGGAAATGCGAATGGTTCCATTTCTGGCCCTATTATTGGGTCCAGTGCCCTTTGGAACGTTGCTGGAGCTGTGGTTAGCCCAAACGGCATGACTTTCCATTGGAATAGTCCGCTTCCGGGGACTGTGAATGCCGTGTATTGTCTACTATTCCTATCCATTGGGATTTGCCAGTATCCTGACTTCGATAGTCCACACACATCCTCCATTCGATGTTTTTCTGTCTCACTAGCACTACTGGCGCGCTGTACGGGCTACGTGAGGGTTCTATGAGTCCCAGTACCAACAACTCGTTAACCTGTTCATCGCCTGCTGTTTTGGATTTCGAGGATAGTACCTCTGTTTAATCGGTTTATCATCCTTGAGGTAAATCTTATGCTTTGTTATATAACTGGTTCCCTGCATTCCTTCAAATACTTGCCTCTGCGTTTCCAGAAAATCCTGTATTTCCTTTTCGGACGGTTCCCCTGTCGTGTCTTCTTGCTCCGTATTCGTCTCCGGTTGGTTCTCTTCGTCTCCGGGCTCTCTTATTTCCAGCTCTAAGTTTCCACACCTCAGCGTGCTGTGTATCCCTGCCAAAAAGTCCATGCCTAACAGTATTCCTCCTGCCACTTCTGTTAGTATCATAAACGTCACACTGAACAATTTTCCTCCAAATTGGATTTCTGCCGTGAATTCTCCTATCGCCTTCTGCGTTGTTCCGTTGGCCATTGTTATTTCTGCACGGGCTCCACACCATTTGCCCTGGTGTTTCAGATCTTGATATCTGTTTCTGCTTATAGCGCTCCTTGATGCTCCTGTGTCCACGATTCCTTTCGCTGTCCTGTTTCCTACCCTTATCCGGGCTACTATTTGGAACCCGTCGCAACACAACTGTTCCCCTGCTACTGGCTTTTTTGTTGCCGCCTGAGTTGCCAGCTTTATCTGCTCATGCCTCTTGCGTTTCCCGGCCCAGCCCTGCAGCACTCCGTGGTTCTTGTACCGTTCCTTCCACAGATCCAGCAAAACAGCCTCTGTGGATTGTTACACGTGCGTGCCCCATGTCCGGTTCCTCCACATCGCATGCATATCTCCGGTCTTAGCTGCTGCACAGGTTGGCTTGACTGTGTGCGGTCCCCTGCCTCTATTCCTTCTACCTCCTCCGCTAGTTTGAAAAACTCAGTCAACGAGTTGAATCCTGCCCTCCTAGCGCACAGCATAATCTTGCTCCTGCTGTTTCTGTACACTCGGTCCAGTTTGGCTTCCTCTGAGAGTTTCGTGAATTGCATCAGTTTTCTTAGTCCCATTGCTTATTCTCTTACGGGCTCTGTTTCTCGGTGCATCATCTGTGCAATCTGATTCTCAAACTGTTCCTCATACCTTGGTGGTAAAAAGTATTCCAGCAGTTCTGTTCTGAGCTGCGTCCATGTTACGATCCTGCTCGGCGTGGTGTTCCACCAATCACTCGCGATCCCCTCTAGGACGAATGGCATCGTCTGTACCAGCGTCACAAAAAAAGCTACTATATTGTCACTCCTGAAAAAACAGGACTTGAGCCTAGCGGACTAATCAGGCCAAACTTATCGCCATGATCCCTTTATTATCCATTTGGAGGGAACGTGTGTAAGGTACAGAAGAGGCGTAAAGAAGGAGGAGTAAGCCCACACTCAGGAGAGATCGCTGCAGCGTGGGATAAACCGGAATCTGTCGTCACGAGAGCACGCCGAGATATGCTATTACTGTAAGAATAGTTTTAAGCAACCTATCAAAGGAAACCCATTTAAATTGAAAAATATTAAGAATACTATCCAAAAAGAAATTAAAAAATTAAGCTTTAAAAAAAATCCACACACAACAAGTAAAAAATTTACACAATAATCAAAGACCCACACTATATTTCCTTAATTAATAACCCTCCGAATTCTGAGTAATTAAAATTTAAAGTTAAGCTCAACCTTTTATTGCTCATATATTTTTTTTTTTTTTTTTTCGCGCGGAGTCCTACGGCCCACATACCCGCCCAACCGACCGAGGGGCGCAGCCGTGTATCGTACGGCACGATTCGCGATAAGATAGACGCGAGATAGGAAAATAAAGGTAAAGGTCCGGGGAAAAAAGTAATAGTTAGATCAATCTTGTGCCAATGAAGCAAGTATTAATCGTTTTAGGAGCGGCAGAGAGTCAAGATTTGATATTACAGGAAAAAGTCTATTATAGTCAGAACATAATACTCTGAAAGGCTCATGCAAGGCATAGTTAGATCTACAATGATTTAAAGTTAGGGGAATATAATTTCTAGTTAATCTACTCGGCACAGAAAAGTTTAGACGACTTAACAAGTCGGGGCAGTCAATATCACCATGTATAAGGTTATAAATAAAGATAGTACCAAGCATCGTTCTACGGTTGGCTAGGGATGGTAAATTAATCAAAAGAAGTCTACTAGAATAAGAAGGTAAGATAAGATTTGCATCCCAGTTTAGGCGCCGTAAAGCAAAAAGAAGGAAGTTTTTTTGTACAGATTCAATACGACCAATATGTATTCCGTATTGTGGACTCCAGACGGGAGACCCATACTCCAGAATCGGACGGACTAGCGAAATATATAACGTTTTAGTCAAATAAGGATCATCGAATTCTTTTGACCACCTTTTAATAAATCCAAGCACTCCTCTGGCTTTATTAACCATGGACAAAATGTGATTAGAAAATTTTAGTTTGGGGTCCAAGAGAACGCCAAGATCGTTTACAAGAGTTATTCTATCCAAAGAGCAGCCACTTAACGTGTAGGTCGCGTATATCGGATTGGCCCGATAAAAAGTCATCAGCTCGCACTTGGAACCTTTTAAATTTAGTAAATTATCTCGGCACCAGTTTTGAAAATTATCTAGATCGGATTGCAAGTCTAAATGGCAGGAAATGTCCTTATACTGCAGGCACAACTTAACATCATCTGCGTACATAAGTACGCGAGAATGACTTATAATTGAGGGAAGATCATTAATAAATAATGTAAAAAGTAACGGACCCAGATGGCTCCTTGTGGGACACCGGAGGTAACACGGAGAATTTCAGAAATTGAATTTTAAAAAGGACCCTTTGTGACCTGCCATTCAGATAACTTGAAATCCATTTAAGCAGATCAACTGGAAAACCTAAAAGGTCAAGTTTTTGAATGAGAAGTAAGTGATTTACAGAGTCAAATGCTTTACTAAAGTCAGTGTAAATGACGTCTGTTTGAAAACTACTATTGAAGCCATTTATCACTAATGAGGTGAGCTCTAGAAGGTTTGTGATTGTGGATCTACGTTTAATAAATCCGTGTTGACACGGAGAAATGATTGATCTGCAAAGGTGCTGCAAATGAGGAGTAATAATTTTTTCAAAAAGCTTAGGAATAGCTGACAACTTAGAAATACCTCTGTAGTTACTGGCTTCTAACTTGTTACCTTTTTTGAAAAGAGGAATAACAAATGATTCCTTCCAAATATTTGGGAATTGGGAGGTTTCTATAGATAAGGTAAACAACTTGTGAAGAGGTTTGCACAGGGCCTTCGCGCAATACCTAAGCACGCACCCAGGAATACCATCGGGCCCTGGCGAATAAACAGGTTTAATACGAAGAAGATCCAAAAGAAGAGAGCTTTCTGTTAAAGTGGGACAGAATATGAGGTTTGACTTGGATATGTTGTAAGAATAAGGTTGTGATGAATAATCTAAAGTAGAGTAAGTCGTTTGAAAAAATTGGGCAAATAAATCGGCTATTGCCTGATCTGTGGTTGCCGTCATGTTTTCGAACGATAGCGAGGAAGGAAAGGAATTAGATTTGCGCTTGGTGTTAACAAAATTATTCAACTGTTTCGGGTCCTGACTTGGTCTGAGGAACTTGTGAGATGGTTCTGAAGCCGCCTAGCTGGGGCGACCGAGCGGGTCGCAGGTTGCGGATAGCGGACGACCTCACTCGAGGCCAACTGCGAATAAGCTGGCGGTGGAAATCAAACACGGAATCGTTGACGGAAACCCCAGCAAATAAGCAGTCCCGGACAACCAGCGGGTATCTTGCAACGAGGCAGTACCGACGATGCGATTTGTTCAGCCGCATCTAAACAGTTGCTTTACACAAACCCAATATCCCCCACACACCACCTACCCACTTCCTCTCCCAAACAACATCTCACTCCGGGCCGGACTACGGTGTAATCCGGACCGTGCCAAGAATCAGCCTGGCTGGGGGCCCGGATTAACAACTAGCTCAGTCTCAAACGGTGGGCTCAGGGAGATGGCGACCCCCTGTTCTATCTATCGCCTTACCCGGGTAACGCGGATCTCTGCCCGGGCGGACCTTTCCCCTTCTCCGCAGCTCGTGGGACCAACTATGGAATCAACATTTAAAAACACAAACAAGAAAACGGAGACGGGAACTCCACAAAAACCCGGCGCTGCAAAGACGAACGATGGTTCCACTGCAAGCACCAGTAGGGCTCAGAAAGGGCCCCATCCCAAACTCTAACGCCTCTGCTATGTGCGCATCTGCGCCAAAACAAGTGGTAGGCGCAGCAAAGTCTATCGGGTCACCCGCTGGTGAAAAGAAGAAGTATACATACGCAGAGAGACGGACTGCCGCCCAAACCCTGCGCTCACATGCCAGAAGCACTGTCGCCACGCCTTCGCCCGAATGGCTAAAGAAGGTAGAGTGGGCAAGGACGGTGTTTCCCAACTATGGGCAAGAGAAGCCCCAACAAGAAGGTGCTCAGGCGAAGAGGCAACGCTCCATAGAGCTGCCCGGCCCGTCGGCGAAGAGATCGAAGATCCAGCCGTCGGTCTCCTTTGCCGAGATCACCAAAGATCGGGTCCTACTCGGACTCATAGATAGGGGAAATCCGGAGAACAGGATCCCCAGAAACAAATGGAAGGCGGTTGAGTCCAAGCTGTCACTCATTTGCCTGCGTATGGTACGCGAGAAGCCCGGTTCAGCGCCTTGCTGTATGGACGCGGGCTTGTACCAGGGCAGTGTAAAAGTGGTGGCCTGCGATAATCAGCGATCAGCTGACCTATACAAACAGGCGGTAGCTCAGCTCGGTGCAGTCTACGTAGGGGCGAACATAGTCGCACTAGATTGGTGTGACGTCCCCAGTAGACCGCGAGCCAGAATTTGGCTCCCAGCAGCAATCGCATCACCGGAGGACATCCTCTATATGTTGCAAGAATGCAACCCACATCTCCCCACAAAAGACTGGAAAGTCGTTAAAGTGGAGGAGCACGTAGGTGACGTAAACCAAGCGATCGTGGTGCTAAATAAGGAGTCGGTCGCTCCCATAGAGGCTGCTCGGGGAAAGCTCAATTATGGTTTCAGTGCCATACATATTAAAATATATAAAGGGGACTCTAATTCCTCGGGAAGTCCTGCCGGCAACCCAGCCGAGCAGGTGCTTGCGGAGGAAGTGGAGGCCCCTGGTGTGCCGGAGGACGGCTATTCAACCGACTCGTCGCTAAGCAGAGAGATGCGAGCGATGGGACCGGCAATCGACGAAGTGGACCTGAGCGATTCGGAGGCCGACGTTACTGTGGTGGAGGTTGCAGCTGGGGATGTCGCTAAGACTCCTGCAGATCAACCTACATCACAGTAAAGCAGCGTCCGCTGCTCTTTTGCTTCGCCTGGCCAAAGGCGAAGCCGACGTGGTCTTAGTTCAGGAACCCTGGGTAGCAGGAGGCAGGGTTGCTGGACTAGGAACAAAAGACTACAAGCTTATGCTTGACCCCAAACAAGGTAAAATTCGAACCTGCATTTTAGCCAAACGGCATCTTAGTACATTTCTGCTTCACAACTACAGCAACGGAGACAACACAGCAATAAGCCTGGAGCTGCAAAGCGGCTCTTTTAGGTTGCTATCGGCCTACATGGCTTTCGAAAAGGTAGACCCCCAGACGCGCTAGTCAGAGGACTGGTACAAGAATGTGAAGAGCTTAAGAAAGGTTTGGTGATAGGATGCGATGCGAATGCCCACCATACTCAGTGGGGCTGCCCTATCAACAACGACAGAGGTGAGTCTTTATTCGATTTCATTCTTAATTCGAACTTATTTCTTTGTAATAGGGGCAATACCCCTACTTTTATAACAAAAACGTGCCAAACGATCATAGATCTAACCCTGGCATCAGATTCACTCATAAGCACAGTCACAAACTGGGCTGTCTCCGATGAGCACTCATTTTCAGATCACAGGTTCATAGAGACAACTTTGTCCTTAGTGTCACCTGCGCCGGTCAGCTTTGCCAACCCCAGGCGGGCAAACTGGAATAAATATAAAGAAATTCTATCGAACTTCCTCCCCAGGAAGCCACCAGAAAGCACTCCTTGCACTCAGGAGCTAGATAATATAGTTAGCAAATTCACAGAAGCATGCAACGCGGCATTCTCAGCTGCATGCCCGTTAGGGAAACCAAGGGGAGGGAAAAAACCTCCTTGGTGGACCCAGAAATTATCAATCCTCAGAGCCAAATGCAGAAACCTGTTCAACAGAGCGAAAGCTGCAAATGAGGACATAAACTGGCAAAGCTACAAAAAGGAACTAGCCACATACAAAAAGGCCATCAGAAAAGAGAAGAGAACTGCGTGGCAGAATTTCTGCTCGGATATTGAAAAGACAACTGATGCCGCAAGGCTCAGAAAAATACTTTCTAAGACAGCCGTATCCCTGGGCTATCTCCAAAAGGCTGACGGAATATGGTCGGACTCTAGTGAAGAATCCCTAAACCTACTCCTAGACGCTCACTTCCCAGGGAGCCTTCAAACAGGACATCCCCCAGGAAGACACTTTGGAGAAGGAATAAACTTAAATCTCCTACTATCAGACCGTAATATAAACTGGGCCATTCATAGTTTTAAGCCATACAAATCGCCGGGACCGGACAATATAACACCGGCACATATTCAGCAAGCAGGAGAACTAGCTATAAAATGGCTGAGAAAAATATTCCAGACCATTCTTGCAGTAGGAGAACTACCTACAGCATGGCGGGAAACGAAAGTCGTTTTCATCCCTAAGGCAGGGAAAGCCACCCATACTACAGCGAAGGATTTCAGACCGATAAGTCTGACATCATTCCTGCTAAAAATCCTAGAAAGACTGTTAGGTCTACATATTAGAGACATCATTGACCCGACGCAGATATCAGAGGCGCAACACGCATACACCAAAGGTAAGTCGACCGAATCGGCACTACACTTGGTAGTAAGCAACATCGAGAAATCACTCAGTATACAAGAATACACCTTGATCGCCTTCCTTGACATAGAAGGAGCTTTCAACAACGTGCTCCCCACGGCAATTACAGAATCCCTCACTGAACTAGGGGTAGAGCCTCCGCTGGTGGGGCTGATCCACAAATTGCTGATAAGCAGATTGGTCACGGCCACTCTAGGGACCTCGACCCAGACTAGATTAGTGAACAGAGGCACTCCGCAAGGAGGTGTACTATCACCCCTTTTATGGAATATCGCGGTAAATAAACTACTGCGGATTCTTGAAGGAGGAGGCTGTAAAATAGTGGCATACGCAGACGATGTCGCCATTATCTTTAATGGTAGGTATCCACAAACGTTATGCGACCTTATGACCACAAAACTAAAAACACTATCAGAATGGACTACAAAGAACGGACTTGGGGTAAATCCCTCAAAAACGGAACTAGTCCTTTTTACAAATAGGTACAAAATCCCAAAACTTAACCCACCCACTTTAAACAACTGTAATCTCTCTTTTAGCGAGCACGCAAGATACTTGGGGTTAGTATTAGATAAGCGTCTTAAATGGGGCCTAAACAACCAAGAGAGAACCAAGAAAGCGACCATTGCACTTTACTCTTGTAAAAAAGCAATTGGGCTAAGATGGGGTATGTCCCCTAAAATCGTCAATTGGATATACATAGCGGTAGTCAAGCCAATCCTACTATATGGAGTGGCTCTGTGGTGGACCGCTTTACACAAACAATGTATCTTAACTCCACTTAACAAAGTACAGCGCATGGCGGCCTTGTGTATGAGTGGAGCCCTTCGAACTACCCCAAACGAAGCGCTGAATGCGATCTTGAACCTCCAGAGCCTGGACTTAGCAGGAATGGAAAGGGCGAAATCGGCAGCCATTCGACTAAGGGATACAGGGCAATGGAAAGCCCAACTGTATGGTCACGCTAAGATTCTTCAGCATGACAAATTGATCCCGCCAAAAACGGATCTATGTAAAACCCGTGAATACAATCACACGCCCTTCGAAGCTCTGATCCCAGGCAGGGAAGTCTGGGATCGTGGCCGACTCGGGCTCAATAGACGCAATCTGTTTATATACAGACGGCTCCAAACTAGACGGACACGTAGGTGGAGGCATATACTCCGAGCAATTAGAGATCAGGCGGTCTTTCAGACTTCCTGACCACTGCAGTGTCTTCCAAGCGGAAGTGTATGCTATAATGGAAGCACTTGTCTGTCTAAGGGATTTAAACACCCAGAACAGACACATAAACATATATAGTGATAGCCAAGCGGCTATTAAATCAATATACTCGACAAATACAAACTCCCGAACAATAGCAGACTGTCGCAAATCTCTCCACGAGATGGCTAGTCAGTTTACTGTCAGCCTTATATGGGTTCCGGGTCACCGGGATATCGTAGGCAACTGTATAGCAGACGAGCTAGCCAGGCAAGGCACCACCATACCTCGCCTTCCAGGAAAGGAGAATGTCGGCATGCCGATGGCTACTTGCAAGCTAATTATTAAAAACCACTTCAGCAAATTAGCCAACGCTTATTGGCAAAACACACCGCAATGCCGAATCTCTCACCAGAAATGGCCTGTAATAAACAATAAGAAAACATCAGAACTACTCAATTTCAGCCGCACTGAGTGCGGCATGCTAATTCGAGTACTCACAGGCCACTGGCTCGTTGGCGCACACGCCGGCAGGCTAAAAGCCCCAAAAAACGATTTCTGTAGAAGCTGCAGGGATGAGGAAGAAGAGGAAACGGTGGAACACCTACTCTGTTTATGCCCAGCCCTATGCAGGCTTAGACTGAAACACTTAGGATATCCTTTCATAAATGACCTGACCGAAATATCGCAGACTAACCTGAAGAGTCTAAGCTCTTTTATTAAATCCTCCGGATGGGGGACCTGCTGATCGACCAACCAACAGGCTGACTCTTAACGGATAGGGGACCCATAAAAATAGAGATCATACGGTATCACAATGGACCCACAGAGGTCTAGGTGTACCAGGCTACAGCCTGGTAGCCGTCCTAACCTAACCTTCGGGTCCTGAGAGAACTGGACCTTACAACGGCTTATATCCTAAATGACTGAACAAGATTTAGCAGACAGACTCGCTAATCTTGCCGTACCTTCGTCAGTTAGTAACGCACAATCGTCTGCGCGAATCATAACCGAGAGAGACATCGAGGAAAAAATTAAAACTGTCCTAGAGGAAAATGTAAGTAGCCTAGCAAAAAAAAATAAAGATTTTTCCAAGTATACAGACCAAACAATTAAAAGAGAATTAGCGCACAATCTTAGTGACTTAGATAAATTACAAGACATCGCGCGGACACTTAGAGATTTTTCGGGAAACAAAAGCGAATGTTCTTCTTGGAAAAAAGTATAGAAATTGTGTTAGAAATCTACGAAATGAGAATCGGCTCACCAAAATATTATGGAATTCTTTTAGCAATCCGAAAAAAATCATAGGACAAGCAGACGCAGTACTAGAATCCTAGATTGGACAGCTATATCAAAATGTCTAACAGCGCATTTTGCTGACAAACGTGACCTAAAGACTCTGGAAAATCAGCTTTGTAACAGCGCCTGAAGCGTTTGTACGAGCACGTATATATGTATGTAGTGATCCTGAAAGTAGGCTCTATAAATTCATAAGTACATATGCACTTAGCTTTTGCGTTGCCAAAATTGGTGGACCTCAGCTGCAGCTGCATTAGATTAGCTGGCATAAGTCAGCTGCAACAGAGTCGCAATACAAAGCTCGGCTTCCGCACCGCAACCAATTTTACAGACCCACATCCGAATTCCGGACACGTTATTTTCTTTTAAAGTTTTCAAACCGATCACACGCGTTTAATTCGAGTGCGGCAGGCTAAGTCCAAAAAGTTACACAAGTTTTAAAAATCGAGTGCAGCACGCTAAGTTCCCAAAATGTACGCAGACAAGACAAATAAATAATTAAATAATAATACTAGTAAGAAAATAAAATTAAATGAAAACACTTAGAAAAAAAAAAAACAACCTTTAGAAATATATAATAGAAAATATTTATATATATATGTATATATTTTTTTATTATTATTAAGTGAAACTTATCTATGGAACCAACAATGTAATTTCTCAATATTTTATATATTAAGCCCTTATTAAAATTTAATATTACCTTATACTATTACTGTTGTGGCCAGCGCCACCCTGTCCTCGACTTCACTTAGCACGTCTTGTTCTTAATAAAACCCGCAGGTTAACATATATCCAATTTATTATTCAGTATATAACTGCTGGCTGTATGGCGTTACATAAAGCCGTGAGACAAAGAAATAAGGGAACCGCTTTAAAAATAATTGTAGCAGACGGTGGCTAATGCTGTACTGAATAAGCATGGGCGAAGCAAGTACCCGCGGACCCGACAAGTGCGCTTAAAGCTTATGTTGAACGGTTCAATTCCAGCCACTCATCTGCTGATTGGACCATTAACCCACTAAACTATAGCGGGCACATTGGATCTGTCTATTGTAACAGATTTCGGCGGCGACAATTACCTTTATCCCTATGAAGATCAAACTATTTGTTTTTTGTTATTTAGACCTCCAAAGTTCTTATTGCCTTTTATTATTGTTGGGGCAGTTACCTGGTTAAAGGTTTTATTTTAGTATAGATGGGGCTCGAATGACCAAATTTATGCCATCCAACCCGTGTCGTCGTAGCAATATGTTCCTTGTGTCGTCAGTTTAATAAATCACCAATTATGTCAATTTTAAGATCTTTAATAGTATAACTTATTACAAAACGGGAGCTTGTCGACAGAGTTTTCAAAACATACTCCCTAGGATACCTCTCTTTAAGTCAATCTGCCAAATATTTTTTAACTGATTGTATAAGCCTTTCCCAGGCTCCTCCCATGTGGGGGAATAAAGGCGGATTAAAATACCAAGTGCAACCTTTTGTTGTTAAAAATTTCGTAAGTTCATCATCAGGCCAAGTTTCTATGATTCATCGTATGTCTTTGTCCGCTCTCCTAAAGTTTGTTCCATTGTCCGAATATAACTCTGTAGGAAATCCTTGTCTACAGCCAAATTGTCGAAATACATGCATAAATGCATTGCAGGACAAGCCTTCAGCAATTTCCAGATGAACTGATCGGGATAACATGCATGTAAAAATTACACCGTATCGTTTAACATGGCTTCTGTTCTGTGTGATTTCAATAGGCCCAAAATAGTCGATTCCTACATTTAGAAAAGCTCTTTCTGTTGCTCTTATTCGACAATTGGGAAGCTGACCCATTAGAGGAACTTGTAGACTGTGAGCCTTCCTCGCTTTCAAGCAGCAGTCAACCGGCTTGTTAACCTCAATATAGTGATAAGCTCTCCTGAGGACATCAACGACGCTGCTTCTCAACGCGGATCCCACCAAATTGTACGGCTTCAACCTTTGGAAATATACACGAAATATGAAATGACAGCCTCTGACGAGGCTGACGACACATGGTGCAGATCTGACTCAGAAATTTCTCTAGCTTTTGCGGACGAACTAGAGAACGCTTTTTTCTTTATGCTCCTTCTTTAGATGCACCACAGAAAAAAAACAGATTTGCCATACTTGGGGGGACCGAAGAAGACAAGGGTCAGGCGCCTCAAGTCATGGAAGCTGTATAGCCACCGCCAATATATATTAGCAAACAACAGTGTCGATCTGATCAATAAGCTTAAACAAGTAATCCGGCCTAACCACTTCATATCAACACCCTCAAAAGAGGAAATATATTTGAAGCAGAACTCCATGTTAACAATGAAGACAACTTCCGTTCTGTTACAAGATAACATGACAATGAGCTAAAAAGTAAGAAAGGCCTACAAGTTGTTCTTAAAGGTATAGAATCGTCTGTTGCGGTAGCTGAAGGCCTCACTGAAAAAGGCTTCGACGTGAGGCACATCGTGAACGTACTAAACAGGGATAAAATTCCTCAACCACTGTTTAAGATTGAGCTGGCCCCAGAGGCGAAACCTCGAAGGAAAAATGCAGTGCATCCTATTTACAATCTGCAATATCTCCTTGTTCAAACATGAACACGTCTAAATATAAGTATAGCAGGCACTTGTATAAAACAAGATATACACACATAACATGTTAAATGATCTCCTGCGGAACGGTCACAAAATGTCTTTGAATACACATAAGTGCTATCAGGGTAGTTGTGATCTCCCTTATCGCACTTAAGAATGTTTTCCCATTTTAGGGGTAAACAACACGCTCCGTGGGTTATTAGAAATAGGATACTAATCCCAATTATAAGATTTTATGAGCTCGTGCATGTCACATTGTAAATCGATCCAAAGCCAAAATTTACGATCTGTTACCTAAACTATGCGAGGGAACAGTTGTTTGCACTTGTAATCTGTAAGTGCAGGCCACTTGAACCTCCAAATATAATCACTTAAAATGTTTCCTACACTACACAAAGGACTTGTGCGGGGGTCAAAATATAGCTCTCCCGCCCAGGCAAAACATTTGCGGTCTCTGCGTAGCCCATAGATACGGTTTGAAATTATAACTCAGCAAATGTAGGCGTCTTTTATTAGAACGCTCTAACATTTTGGTCATTCGAGGCACTCTGTAGTTTTCCCCCACCAGTGGTAAGAGACTCAGAGTTTTTTTGAAACCAGCACCTTAGAGTCTGATTTGTTGCGAGCGCACGGTCAGCTAAAGGTTGCAAAACAAATAATACTCGTGTTTTTTCACCATCAGTGCTAAGAGACCAAGAATATAAAAATTCACAAGTTTGAATCTTGTTAAAAAAAAAAGTTAATAAGCCAAACGGGCACAACAAATTCTGCGAAATTACACTGGTGTGTTTCGCAACGTGGGCGTTACCAAGGCCAGGAAGATTGGTTAATTGTTAAAAAAAAAATAGAAAGGTGTTCGGCTAAACGGGAGCAGTGTTTTAAAAGGACGAACTCAATAGCACTCGGTTATAATCAAAATAAATAAATAAACAACCACAACAACCAAGTCTAAACAACAACGACATCGAAGTAACAACCAAATCTCGCCGACAAGTAACAACCAAATAAAGGACATCGTAGCAGCAACAACCCAGTCTCAACAACAACGACATCGAAGCCACAATCTCGTCATCGAAGCAGAAGATAAGTTAACTTTTAAAAATATTTTTTCGTAACAAAACATATAAGATATAGATTATAAGAATATAAGTATAAAAAGACCTTAATACCATATTTAATACATAATAAAAAAAAAATGTTGTCCGAAACCATTATAAAGCTCCTTGAAGCCAGGCAAGCTTAACAAGAGAAATTGGAGTAATTGAAGCAGGTCAATTAACAAGTGAAAGCATTTCAAAATTAGATAGCCTCAAAGCTAGATTTGTTGCAAATCATGCATCATTATTAAAATGTGGAGTAGTCGATCATGACTATTTTAACAAAAAAGTGTTTGAGGAGATTTGTAGGGTTGTTGAAAGCCTAAAAAATAAATTTACAAATTTAAAAGTTGGTCCTGAAACCAAAATAGTAAAGGTAGCAGAGAGTGACCCAAACAAATTGGCGGAGGTGTTCGACCAAAATGTCGAACAATTAATCAATTATTTAAAGGAATCCATTAAGGAGCTCAATAAAGCAAGCCGTGAAGACTGCTTACTAAGAGCTAATAAAATAGAATTTTTATGGAATAGAACAAGCAGTAAAATAAAGGAGTTCTGCAAAAAATAAGAACACAACATATCATTCGACGAAACCGTCGAAGAGTTAGAATTTGACGTTAAAAACGTGTTACACATCCTAGACGAAAGGAAAAAATCTTCCGATGTGAGCATAGGAAGTAATAATGGGGTATTGGTAAGGGATAGAGTTGATGACCTTCCCCTGTTACCAAAAATACAAGTTCCCACATTTTCTGGAGAAGGAAAAGAGTGGGACTTATTTTCTGAATTATTTAAAGAAATAATTCATAATAGAGATGATCTGAGCTCATCTCTAAAATTTAATTATTTGAAAACCGCTCTTAAAGGCGAGGCAAGGAGTATGGTTGCTCATTTGCTGACAGGTTCTGCCGAAAATTATACTGCCGCTTGGGAACTATTAAACAAGCGGTATGAAAATAAGAGAAAACAAGAGAGAACGCTATAGTCGAGTGCCTCGACTATTAGATACCCGTTACTCAGCTAAACAACTTAATATAAATATGCCTTCTTGTATGTTTTTCGCCGTTCGAATTAGCTCCCGATTTTTATGTTAAAATCGGAACACCTCCAATTTGGCTAACTTGATTTGATTTGCATAGTTCTTGGGATATAGTTCGGTATTGACAAATGAAAGCCTTCGCAATTTCATTTAATAGAAATCCTTATCGAGAATTAACGTTGACTCCGTTGAGCGCCTTGGCCAGCTGTTCCAAAGTCATCCGTTAGATGGCGCTATTGTATACGCCATGAAAGGCGGAAATGTAGGCGCTAGCCAGGCTTAAGCGTTTAATGGGTTTTTGGGCGTTAGAGTGGGCGTGGCAAACTTTTATTTGGCCAATCGAAAGGTATTGACGAAACAAATACATATCAAAAAAAAATTTCATAATAGCATCAAAACTGTGGCCACAGCTTGTGGGTTGTGGGCGTCAGAGGGGGCGTGGCACCATTTTGAAACAAACTTGCGCTGCGTAGGAACTCCTAAAATCTACATGCAAAATGCCAATCTTCTAGCTTTTATAGTTTCCGAGATATCAGCGTTCATACGGACAGACAGACAGACGGACAGACAGACGGACAGACGGACATAGCTAGATCGACTCGGCTAGTGATCCTGAACAAGAATATATATACTTTATAGGGTCGGAAACGCTTCCTTCTACTTGTTACATACTTTTGTACGAATACAATATACCCTTTTACTCTACGAGTAACGGGAAGCGCTTCAATTATACGAAACGCATATAAAAAACTAAGGAAATTCAATTACTAGGCGATGTAATGGAATTTTTAGAGCAACGTGTGAGTTCTCTTAGCTCAACAATAAATGAGGAAAAGAAAGTTTTTAAAAAAGTGGTAAATACCACTGTTAAGGAAAGTTGTCTACTTTGTAAAATGGTTGGACACTTTGTAACAAATTGTATAAGTTTAGGGGAATGAGTCCGATAGAAAGAGGGGAGTTTATCAGAAAACAGCGCTTGTGCAACAGATGCTTTAAACATTCTGTTTTCAAGAAGTGTAACTCGGAATATTTTTGCTCAATTTGCAAAAAACCGCATCACACCATGCTCCATGTTTCGACTGAAAAAAGAGAAAAAGTAAACACCTGTGTTACTAAGGAACGAGCATTTCAAGCTACCGCATTGATTAAGGTAAAATCAATTAAAGGTGGCTATGAAAACCTAAGGGCACTAATTGATAGTGGATCGCAGTGCACCATTATTTCAGAAGAAGCTGCGCAAATATTAAATTTGTCTCGAAAACAAACTACCACCGAGGTTAGTGGAGTGTCCTGTTCAGACACTTGTACTTCAAAGCACAAAGTTAATTTAAGTATAAAGATGCGCGACGATACAAAAAAGCCCCTGAATATTAAAGCTATCATTCTTCCAAAACTAATGAAGGCTTTACCGATCAAAACTTTAGATGTTGACAAGTCAAAGTGGACGAAATATACGTTAGCGGACCCTCACTTTAATAAACGAAGTAGGGTAGATATTATAATAGGAGTTGATTTATATCCCTATATCGTAAAAGATGGAGTAGTTAAAATAGACGGACTACTAGGACAGAACACTGAATTCGGATGGATTATATCTGGTTGTACAAAATCTAAAGGTACAAAATTAATTGTGGCTACTACTATGGAAGTAGGAGATTTAGAGAGGTTTTGGGAAATGGAAAATGATGATAATGACATTAAGGCAGAAATTTGCGAAAGACATTTCTTAGAGACCACTAAAATAGATAAAAATGGGAGATATGTGGTCAAAATTCCATTTAAAAATGAAAAAGAATTAGGAGACTCCAAAGCGCAAGCAATAGCGCGATTTTATAACTTAGAAAGAAAACTAAATAAAAATATAAAACTTAAAGAAAATTACATAAAATTCATGCATGAATATATTGACTTGGGACACATGATAGAGACCAAGAAAGAAGCAAAATTTTATTTACCCCATTAAGGGAATCTAGCCTTACAACAAAATTAAGGGTAGTTTTCGATGCCTCAGCGAAAACTACAAATAACAAAAGTCTAAATGACATTATGTGGGTTGGACCAAGGGTCCAAAAAGATATCTTTTATATCATCGTCAAATGGCGTAAATGGCCATTTGTATTAGCAGCGGACATTGAAAAAATGTACCGGCAAATAAACATGGAAAAAGAAGATCAAGATTATTTGCACATTATTTGGAGAGACTCTCGAAGCAAAAAACAAGAGAGAACGTTATAGTCGAGTGCCTCAACTATTAGTAACCCGTTACTCAGCTAAACAACTTAATATAAATATGCCGTCTTGTATGTTTTTCGCCGCTCGAATTAGCTTCCGATTTTTATGTTAAAATCTGTACCCAGGGAACACCTCCAATTTGGCTAACTTGATTTGATTTGCATTGTTCTTGGGATATAGTTCGGTATTGACAAATGAAAGCCATCGCAATTTCCTTTAATATAAATCCTTATCGAGAATTAACGTTGACTCTGTTGAGCACCTTGGCCAGCTGTTCCAAAGTCATCCGTTAGATGGCGCTATTGTAAACGCCATGAAAGGCGGAAATGTAGGCGCTAGCCAGGCTTAAGTGTTTAATGGGTTTTTGGGCGTTAGAGTGGGCGTGGCAAACTTTTATTTGGCCAATCGATAGGTATTGACGAAACAAATACATATCAAAAAAAATTTTCATAATAGCATCAAAACTGTGGCCACAGCTTGTGGCTTGTGGGCGTCAGAGGGGGCGTGGCACCATTTTGAAACAAACTTGCGCTGCGTATGAACTCCTTAATCTACATGCAAAATGCCAATATTCTAGCTTTTATAGTTTCCGAGATCTCAGCGTTCATACGGACAGACAGACGGACAGACAGACGGACAGACAGACGGACAGACAGACGGACAGACAGACGGACAGACAGACGGACAGACAGACGGACAGACAGACGGACAGACAGACGGACAGACAGACGGACAGACAGACGGACAGACAGACGGACAGACGGACATGGCTACATCGACTCGGCTAGTGATCCTGAACAAGAATATATATACTTTATAGGGTCGGAAACGCTTCCTTCTAACTGTTACATACTTTTGCACGAATACTCTTTTACTCTATGAGTAACGGGTATAAAAAACTAAAAAATTACAAATTAACAACGGTTAATTACGGTACAGCATCAGCACCCTATTTAGCTATAGAGTGCTTGCTGAAATTTCCAATAAATCCGAAATATCGTCAATAAAATATATAATTAAAAATGATTTTTATATGGATGATCTGATGACAGGTGCTAGTTCCATACAGGAAGCCAAAGAACACGTGGAAAATATAACCTTTGAATTAGAAAAGGTAGGCTTTAATCTTAGAAAATGGATTTATAATGTCTCAGAAATAGTTGAGACACTGGAAGAAAATAAAATATTACAGATTCAAGAAAATGAATCTATAAAAACACTTGGTCTTCAATGGAAACCTGTTAAAGATGAATTTAAATTCAATTTTAACAGTGAACCCTGTACTAAAATTAATCCGAAAAATCGTCAATAAAAGATATAATTAAAAATGATTTTTATATGGTTGATCTGATGACAGGTGCTATTTCCATACAGGAAGCCGAAGAACACGTGGAAAATATAACCTTTGAATTAGAAAAGGTAGGCTTTAATCTTAGAAAATGGATTTCCAATGTCTCAGAAATAGTTGCGACACTGGAAAGCAAAGAAGAAAAAAAAATATTACAGATTCAAGAAAATGAATCTATAAAAACACTTGGTCTTCAATGGAAACCTGTTAAAGATGAATTTAAATTCAATTTTAACAGTGAACCCTGTACTAAAATTAATCCGAAAAATCGTCAATAAAAGATATAATTAAAAATGATTTTTATATGGTTGATCTGATGACAGGTGCTAATTCCATACAGGAAGCCAAAGAACACGTGGAAAATATAACCTTTGAATTAGAAAAGGTAGGCTTTAATCTTAGAAAATGGATTTCCAATGTCTCAGAAATAGTTGAGACACTGGAAGGCAAAGAAGAAAATAAAATATTACAGATTCAAGAAAATAAATCTATAAAAACACTTGGTCTTCAATGGAAACCTGTTAAAGATGAATTTAAATTAAATTTTAACAGTGAACCCTGTACTAATTAATAATAATTAATAAGCGAGTGTTATCAACACTTACAAAAATTTATGACTCTTTAGGCTAGTTATCTTCAGTGACAATAATAGGAAAATTATTTATGAAACAGCTTTGGTTGACAGAGCAAAAATGGGATCAGAGCTTGACAGATTCAGATGCCAGTAAATGGAAAAGCTTTATAGAAAAATTAACACTTCTTGAAAGTATAAGAATTCCAAGGTGGGTGAAATCCGAAGATAAAATACCAGTTCAAATTCATGGATTTTCTGATGCGTCCGATAAAGCATACGCAGCTGTTGTATATGCTAAGGTAGGAACCTCTTCGATGATTATAGCTAGCAAAAGCAAAGTTAGTCCGAAGAAAAATAGAAAAACTATTCCTAAGCTAGAACTTTGTGCTGCACATCTCCTGTCGAAATTAATAGATAGAGTTAGGACAGCAATTGGAAGTCAAACGAAGGCATATGGTTGGAGTGATTCAACAATCACACTTGCATGGATTAAAAATGGGAATAATAAAGACAAATTTATTCGACGGAGAAACGACGAAATAAGGAAAATTAAGGAGATCGAGTGGAGACATGTTCGATCAGAAGACAACCCAGCAGACATAGCATCAAGGGGAATAACACCGAACAAATTATTAGAATGTGAAATTTGGTGGAACGGACCTCAAGTCGGAAAAATACCGGCCAATGGAAGATGAAGCAGATAGTATTATTGTCAGCACTACCTTAATAAAGAAACCAAGCCACTTTATACTATCACTAATAAAAAAGTACTCCTGAATGCGTAAACTGGAAAGAGTTATTGCCTATACCCTAAGATTTATTGAAATGAAATTAAAAAATAAATAATTTCCCGCATATCTAACAGTAAATGAAATAAAGTTAGCAAGCGTATTAATAATTAAAAAACAACAAGAAATTCAGTTTAGTTCGGTGATAATTTGCTTAAAGCTTAAAAAAGATATTCAAATTAAAAGCAAAATTTTAGGATTGAATCCATTTTTGGATAAAGACGGACTATTAAGAGTAGGAGGTAGATTACAGAACTCCAGCGCCGAATTTCATACAAAACATCCGATAATTCTAGATAAGTGTCATTTAACTTCACTAATTATCAAAAAAAGCTAGGATACAATGTAATAATTTTCCACAAGAATTAATAGATCTTCCGGAGCAAGGAATTCTTACTATAGTATCTGGCTGCGCTATAAGAACAGATGACAAAATATTAATAGCCCATTATAGTATTAAGTCAGAAAATTATGAGCCAATAGCAGTTTCCTATGTAAGTAACATAAGTAAGACTCCAAGTATTGTTTGGAATCCGTTAACATTACCTGTCATCAACCATAATGAAGAAATAAATAAATTAAGAAATGAATTAAAAGAAATAAGAGAAAATCATTATGAAATAAAAGGATTGAATTTTCATCATATTTCAGGCCACGCTGCCTTAATAATAGGATTAATAATCATGCTAGTTTTAGTCCTATATATAATAAGACGAATTAATGTAGCAAGGCGCATGCAAGCCATAGTTCTTCCTGGCCCTTGGCAGAATGTTCAAACATGAACACGTATAAATATAAGTATAGCAGGCACTTGTATAAAACAAGATATACACACATAACATGTAAAATGACCTCCTGCTGAACGAGAAAATGAGCATGAGGAAGTTTTAGATGAAGTTTTCCTAACTTATAATAACTCAATACACTCCAGTTCGAAGTTGAAGCCGTTCGAATTGTTCTCGGGGAGAACACACGTTTTTGAACGGGAAATCAATTTTGATACGGAGCATGAGAACTTAAGGAAGTTAAATGCTTATCAGGAGGAAATGTATAAGGAGGTTAAGGACAAGTTGGAAAAACAAAAACAGGAAAGGACGCGAAAACTCAATGAGGGAAGAGAAGAACCCATGGAGTTGGAAAAAGGGGATGTAGTTCATAGGATGGAGAATAGAAGAAATAAGCTAACACCTAGGTTTACGGAGCACACAGTAGATGAGTATAATAATCAAAAATTAAAAAAAAAATTAAACAAAATAAAAACAAAAAAAATAAATCACGGTTACAGGTGCATATTGGTCCATGGACAGACAATGGACGTGCAAACACTAAAAAGAGAAGACACTAAAACACTAAAACGAGAAACGAAAAATGGAACTGGGAAAAGCAAGAGTAATGGTCGGAGCGAAGACGTTCGACCATATAATAAACTTTAAAGACTACGAAGGTAATATTGCACAGATTGAAAACTCGTTGTTAGACATGGAGAATGTTAGATTCTCAGGTGAGGCAGTCCAGGTGGTTAAGGAAAAATTGTACCAGGTGAAGGAGAAGCTAGAAATACTTAGACCAAGGAGTAGGGTCAAAAGAGGAATTTTTCATGGGTTAGGAAGTATGATAAAAATAGTTTCGGGAAATATGGACGCGTACGATGAGGAGAAAATAGGAAATAGATTAAAGGAATTAAGAAACGAAACAAGGTTTCTTACACAAGAAGCGGACGAGCAAAGAACCTTTTATCAGGAAATCTTGAGTAGGTTTACGAAAATTACTAAGAATATAAATAAGGAGCAGGAAGATATAAATTTGTTTATAAAAAATTATAAGAATAACTAACACAAGAGCACAATGAAATACATATGCTCCAGCATTTGAATAGGATAAGTTACAGTATTGATTTGTTAGCAGTGCACTTGAACAATATTGCGGAGAGCATATTATTAGCAAAACTTCGCATTGTGCCTAAATTCATTTTAGCAGAGACAGAATTAGATAGAATTATACGGTTTGTCGAGAGTCAAGGGCTCAAAATTGTTTCAAATGAACAAGTATATGAACTAATAAATATACAGGCACAAATAAACGAAACAGACATAATATTTAGGGTAAGAGCTCCAATTTTTGAGCCAAATGTCTATTAATTATATCATGTTATACCAATTCCAATTAATGGGACACATTTATTAGTAATACCAAATTATGTAGCAATTAATAAGTATAAAATAAGCTTTTTTAACAACCAATGTTCAAAAGTTCATGAATATTTTTTTTTTGCGAGAGTGAAGAGTTGGGTGTTGAGATAAAAGGAAAGGAGTGCTTGAGGAAGATTTTAACGAACAAACCACCAATATGCGATTCAGTAAATCTAGAGGGGAGAGAAATGGTTTTCGCACCTGAGGATGGACACATATTCATTTTCAACGCCTTGAACTTACCTGTAAACAACACGTGTGGAGAAGATATATCGGGGGCATTAGCAATCAAATATGCAAACTGTTCGATCGAAATAAATGGCATAAAGTATGATGGCCAAGTTATGGAACATAAAGAGGACCATATAGTACTTACCACGGCAATAAGTAAACAGATACTTATAAATAACACCAAGCAGGAGTTAAACCTAGAAGTTTTACATCTCGAAGATAAGGAAAAGTACAGGAAACACATTTTGCTGTAATATACGGTATGTTGGTGCTTCTAACAATAACAGTACTGGTAATATGGAGAGTTAGAAAAACAAAAACAATCTTCACCCCCAATGCTTCTCTGCACAATGTCGCTCTGGATATACCACAGATGTGGCCATCGCTCCATTCTAGGGGGGAGGAGTTACCATACCGGTACCATCGACTACGCCACCGCCTAAACCTCCCCGTGCTACCCTCTTTCAACTGTACAGTGACCGGCAGCTAGCCGTTCGTTGTTCCACATAAGAAATGCAACATCAGCACAAGGCAGGATGTTGCTAAACGACACCGACTCAGCAGAGCTCTAGAAAATAGTTTGTTAGCATTTACTTACACACACATACATAATTGTAAAACACCTAAAATTCTTTGGCGGAGGTTTAGTTTGAATCTCAAGCCACAATAAAATTATTCCGTTTGGAACAACCAAAGCGAACATCAACTGTTTATTTAAATCTTATCTGAATATTGGATGAATAACAGCATCACTAACAATTACATACTATAACTAGTGCAGAGCCATGGTGAACAACGTCCAATATGAGGCGGTAGAGAAACTTGGTACGGCAAAACTAAAACTGGAGATATCACAAATTCCAACCATGAAAAAGAACAGAACAACCCAAGAATTGGGAATCCATGAGCTGAAAATGGAAGATTTGGAAACTAAATTACAGATCAATAGGATACAAACGGGAGCAACAATACACACGACAACGACATACACCATGTTGTCTGTGATACTGATAATAGTATTGGCCGTGGCTAGGTTCTCCAAGAACGACCATTTTCACACCAGTCGCCCCACCTGCTAGTTTCGCACCAACCATTACTCTACCTGTCACTTTCACACCAACCATCGCTCCACTATGGTCGGTGGTTCAGTCTGAGGGGGGAGGAGTTACTGCCTCAGCACTTTCCCTCGGAGGTCCCCCACCTTAACCCCTACGGTTGACAAGCATCTAGAAACCAAACACTTTATTGGCAACTAAGTTGCCAACCAAACAAACATGCAAATATGCATCCGGTCCAATTACAAATCCATTCCGCTAGGTCAGCACATTGTACGTAAACACTAAGCTTTGAACAAAGATTTATAAAATAAAGAATTCATTCTGATTTCCAAATCGAAACAATCAACTACAAACATTTTATTTGGTCGGGTTATAACCCGGGACATTTATTGAAAGAACCTACTTAAGTTAACTCGTGCAATGGATCGAAAGCTTTGTGCAAAATTCGATATTTTTAAAACTGATAGTCTAGTTCCGGTAGAAACAGACAGACAGACGGACAGGCAGACGAATAGACGGACATGCTTATATCAATTCAGGATGCGATCCTGATCAAGAATATATATACTTCATAGGGTCGGAGATGTCAGAATATTCTGTAAATTATATTATCCAAAATTATTCGTATGGTGCATTTTTAATACTCATAAAAAATACCAACTTCCTCACTTTAAAAACACCAAAGTTATAGCATTTTCAATATGGCAGCTTTATAGTCCAACTTATATACTGCGTGTAAAGGAAAGAAGGGTGTGTGCAAAGTTTCAATTCGATATCTTTAAAACTAGAGATTAGTTTGCGTAGAAAAAAAAGGCGGACATACAGACGGACGGACAGACGGACATGCTTATATCAACTCAGGAGGCGATCCTGATCAATATTATATATACTTTATAGGGTCGGAGATGTCTCCTTCACTGCGTTGCACACTTTTGACCAAAATTATAATACTCTCTGCAAGGGTAAAAATATAAAACTTAAAGAAAATTACATAAAATTCATGCATGAATATATTGACTTGGGACACATGATAGAGACCAAGAAAGAAGGAAAATATTATTACCCCATCAAGGTGTTGTAGCCTTACAACAAAAGTCTAAATGACATTATGTGGTTTTGACCAAGGGTCCAAAAAGATATCTTTTATATCATCGTCAAATGGCGTAATTGGCCATTTGTATTATCAGCGGACATTGAAAAAATGTACCGGCAAATAAACATGGATAAAGAAGATCAAGATTATTTGCACATTATTTGGAGAGACTCTCTAAGCAAAAAACTAAAAAATTACAAACTAACAACGGTTACTTACGGTACAGCATCAGCACCTTATTTAGCTACAGAGTGCTTGCCGAAATTTCCAATAAATCCGAAAAATCGTCATTAAAAGATATAATTAAAAATGATTTTTATATGGATGATCTGACGACAGGTGCTAATTCCATACAGGAAGCCAAAGAACACGTGGAAAATATAACCTTTGAATTAGAAAAGGTATGCTTTAATCTTAGAAAATGGATTTCCAATGTCTCAGAAATAGTTGAGACACTGGAAAGCAAAGAAGAAAATAAAATATTACAGATTCAAGAAAATGAATCAATAAAAACACTTGGTCTTCAATGGAAACCTGTTAAAGATGAATTTAAATTCAATTTTAACAGTGAACCCTGTACTAATTAATAAAAATTAATAAGCGAAAAATTTATGACTCTTTAGGCTGGTTATCTACAGTGACAATAATAGGAAAATTATTTATGCAACTGCTTTGGTTGACAGAGCAAAAATGGGATCAGAGCTTGTCAGATTCAGATGCCAGTAAATGGAAAAGCTTTATAGAAAAATTAACACTTCTTGAAAGTATAAGAATTCCAAGGTGGGTGAAATCCCAAGATAAAATGCCAGTTCAAATTCATGGATTTTCTGATGCGTCCGATAAAGCATACGCAGCTGTTGTATATGCTAAGGTAGGAACCTCTTCTATAGCTAGCAAAAGCAAAGTTAGTCCGAAGAAAAATCGAAAAACTATTCCTAAGCTAGAACTTTGTACTGTACATCTCCTGTCGAAATTAATAGATAGAGTTAGGACAGCAATTGGAAGTCAAACGAAGGCATATGGTTGGAGTGATTCAACAAATCACACTTGCATGGATTAAAAATGGGAATAATAAAGACAAATTTATTCGACGGCGAACCGACGAAATAAGGAAAATTAAGGAGATCGAGTGGAGACATGTTCGATCAGAAGACAACCCAGCAGACGTAGCATCAAGGGGAATAACACCGAACAAATTATTAGAATGTGAAATTTGGTGGAACGGACCTCAAGTCGGAAAAATACCGGCCAATGGAAGATGAAGCAGATAGTATTATTGTCAGCACTACCTTAATAAAGAAACCAAGCCACTTTATACTATCACTAATAAAAAAGTACTCCTGTATGCGTAAACTGGAAAGAGTTATTGCCTATACCTTAAGATTTATTGAAATGAAATTAAAAAATAAATAATTTCCCGCATATCTAACAGTAAATGAAATAAAGTAAGCAAGCGTATTAATAATTAAAAAACAACAAGAAATTCAGTTTAGTTCGGTGATAATTTGCTTAAAGCTTAAAAAAGATATTCAAATTAAAAGCAAAATTTTAGGATTGAATCCATTTTTGGATAAAGACGGACTATTAAGAGTAGGAGGTAGATTACAGAACTCCAGCGCCGAATTTCATACAAAACATCCCATAATTCTAGATAAGTGTCATTTAACTTCACTAATTATCAAAAATTCACATAGAGAAATATTACACGGCGGAATTAATTAATAGAATACGAATCACACCAGTAACATACTTGTTAAAAAATTTCATGAAATAAAAAAAGTTCGAAATTATAACTCAGCAACTAACTATTAGAACGCTCCTTCACCGAAGAATCACCATAGAGGAACCGCATAAGCGGAACGGTCCCGTACAGTGTGCAAACTGCCAGGAGTTCAGGCATACAAGAACCTACTGCACCCTGCGACCAGTTTGTATCGCCTGTGGAGATTTGCATTGCATTGAAGCATGCCTGGGAGCTGTCTTGAATCTACACTAGCTACTCTTGCAAACGTCATGATGACAATTCAATGTTCGCTTCAAGAACTACTGCGAAACGAGAGCCTTCTAATGGAACTGCTGATCAAACAAAAGTCTGTATAAATGGACTCCTTAATAATATGCTTCTGGAATGCAAACGGCGTTTCCCGACACAAAAACGAACTTTTACAGTTCCTAAACAGCTTCAATATCGATATCATGCTACTTTCTGAAACCCATCTAACTAATAAAAACTAATTATATATTATCGGCTATATATTCCACGCGACCAACCACCCGGACGGTAAAGCACATGGAGGTACCGGTATACTCATAAAACAAAGCATAAAACATTTGCGGCCCACTTACCTTATCCGTTATATATTGCCCCCACGCTTCAGTATTGCAGAAAATGAGTTTATGAATTTCTACAACTCACTAGGACGCTGCTTTATAGCTGCCGGTGATTATAACGCAAAGCATCCCCACTGGGGATCTCGTCTTATCAACCCCAAAGGCCGCCAATAATACAACACTATTATCACTCCTGCTAATAAGCTTGACTTTGTCTCACCAGCTGGGCCTACATACTGGCCTACAGATCCAAATAAACAACCTGACATTATCGATTTCGCTGTTATTAGAAGAGTTTCGCACAGGCTGATAAACGTAAAAACCTTAGAATAGCTTACATCAACCATTCGCCAGTTCTCCTCTGTCTATCTGAACAGACGCAGCTTCTGAAACGCCCCCAACATCAAACAAAACAAACTGGCTGAAGTACAAAAAATATGTAAGTCCACACATAGAACTTGATCCTGAAATTTCCTCTGAATCTGACATTGATAAGTCGCTTAAACACCTCACGGACGTAATGTCCTCTGCCGCCAAACATTCTACGCCAGAACCCTCAGCCACAAACCTGCTAAGAAGTGTACGCTTCATCGCTCCCGATCGAGTCTCTCCTACTTGAAAAACGTAGACTTCGCAGGGACTGGCAGACTCATCGGTCCCCAGCTACTAAGAAAAGACTTAATGAAACATCTCGAAAATTGTCGAAGGCCCTCTCTACCAGGCCCAACGGGCCTACATTGTGAAACTGTCCCCGATTCCCCAATTCGATCACAAACAGGTGCCTGGGCGCGCAGTGACAAAGAAAGAGCTAACACCTTTGCCCATCACTTTGAAAATGTCTTCCAGCCTCACCCGCCATCCAACCAATTCACTCTATCGAATGTCTCGCCAGCGTCGCCGTCCTCCCCAGTTACCCTTGAAACCAGCACATAAGCCCAAAAAAAGCTCCTGGTCACAATGATAATTGAATTACCTGCATGCGCAGTCAGATGCATCGCATTTATATTTAACTCAATATTGAAATAAGGGACTTTCTTGACCAATGGAAAAAGTCTATCATTACAATGATCCCGAAGCTAGGAAGAGACAAATCCCAGCCTTCGTCGTACCTGCCCATCAGTCTGCTCCCATGTCAATCAAAGCTAGTTGAAAAGCTGCTTCTTGTTCATCTAGTAACACATCTTCAAAACAACAGAACGATCACTCTGCACCAATTCGGATTTAGGGAAAAGCATGGAACTATCGAACGGGTAAACCGCTTAACGTCTGAAATTCGCACGGCTTTCGAACACAAGCACTATTGCAGTGTCTTATTTCTGGACGTATCACAAGCATTTGATCGGGTCTGGATCGACGGTCTGGTATACAAAATCAAAACCCTCCTACCCGAAAACACCCACAAGTTGCGTGAGTCATACCTCAGAAACAGAATTTTCACCGTGAGATGTAAAACCTTTACTTCAACCATCAGTAACATCGAAGCTAGAGTACCCCAAGGAAGTGTGCTTGGACCAATCTTGTACATCCTTTACACGGCAGACGTTCCAACAAGCCGCCAGACCCTCTTCTCAACCTTCGCTGACGACACTGCCATTATCAGCCGTTCGAAATGCCCAAAAGCAGCAACAGCCCATTTAAAAGAACACCTGGTAGCTGTAGAAAAATGGCTCGCAGACTGGAGTATCAAAGTCAACGAGCAAAAGTGCAAGCACATTACATTTACACTAAACTTGTCGAAATGCCCATCACTCGCGCTAAACAAGAAGCCGGTTCCACAAGCAGTCGAAGTCACCTTGTAATAGATTAAATTGCTTTTTCCATGCTCCTCCAATAATACGAGTCTGATTTGGTTTCTATTTGGTATTCTTTATTAATGATTTTTTTTGATTTGATTTGGAGCAGAGCAGCCGTTGTTGCCGCTCTGAGCTCAAAAGAGTTTCTTTACAAGTTTAATTTACTTAGGAGCTAAAAAGGTCTCAGTCTCGTAGCGGCGCTGTTAACAGCAGCAGCGGAGAGATGGCCTATATGTTCTTAATATATATATGCTCACTTAGTCTGGAGCACACACATGAGGTCCGCTAGTGTTGCACTTATGCTGACACATGCACTTTCAGCGTGTGAGCCAAGGCACAGCGAGCAATTTGTATTTCGGGCACTTAGGTTGATAACCGAGACCCTGAATTGTATAAACACTTTTAGTACTCTTGGTATAGTGGGTTGTCGATATATATATTTTATGTTTGTGCATACTACATCTCCCTCCTTTTGAAAAATAACGTATTATATTGGAGTTGTTTGCTTTGAGAAAATTGATATTATATGCTATATGCTCTTATAGTATGTGTGGCCATACGTTATATATTTATGAAATAAAATTGATTATGAAATAAAGAGTTTTAATCTATCTTTATGTACTATTTGCTTTTTACTTTTATTATATATTATAGTTATGTTATCTCTATCTCCTATTTGTTCTACCTTATAAGGATCTGTATATTTGAAATCTAACTTATGTCCTGTTTCATTTCTCAATAAAACCTGATCTCCTATTTTTAAATCGAAATCTAAACTGGTTTTGTCGGTACTAATTTTTTGTTTTAACTTATGAGATTCTAGCATTAGTCTAGCTCTCTTAAATGCCTGTTCTAATCTAAATTTGGATTCTTTAGCATATTCTTCTATATTATAAAAGGGGTTTTATTTTACCAAAAACTAGCTCATATGGACAATAGTCATTTGCCATAGATGGGGTTGTATTAAAAAAATAGACAAAGTATCGCAGCCATACATCCCAATCTGTTTTGTCAACTGAGATTTACGAACGAATGAACTGTTCTGTGGCTTCGCTCCACGGTACCTACCGTCTGGTGGTGGTGTGCAGTTGAAGTTATGTTTTTAATATGTAAGTATTTACATAGATCTTAAATAATTGAATAGAATAAAATCTTCAAATATAGCTTTTGCTACTATATTTGCACTTTTATTTGGTATAGGTATGGCTACTAGGTATTTAGTTAAATCGCAGATGAGTGTTACTGCGTATTCGTTTCCATTATTATATTTCGGAAGTGGACCAATAGTATCTACAATTACTATATCAAAAGCTCTTTTGGAGTTTCGGTTAGAGTTAGTGGGGTCTTAGTATGTTTAGTCGTTTTTGACTTTTGGCATTTGAACATTTCTTTATGTACTCTTTTATGTCTTTGGACATATTTTTCCAGTAATAGTGTCTCTGGACCTTGGCCAAGGTTTTTGTAATGCCTGTATGACCTCCTTGTATTGGATAATCATGGAATGTAGACAATACAGCTTCTTTTTCTTTATTATTTTTTATTACGGTCACCGGGTTAAGTAGCGCTACTCTCAATGATTTCAATATATTATTGCCCATAATTTTAAAATTATCAATTGAAACATGTTCAAAGATATTTTTGAGTTGGCTGACTTTGTGAATGCCGGGTTGCTTTTCAAGCCTTTGAAGGAATTGACCTAAGTCAATGGTTCCTTTAGTATATAACTCGCTAACATCATATGTTGCTGTAATTTTCTTTCCGTGCTTAAATAAACACATTTTATAATTTACATGCAAGATCACTACTTTACGTACTTCATCATTATTAATAACTTCATATACGTTGGGCTTTGAAGCTTTTTCTAAAAATTGCGCAGGATTTTTGTCTACTTTGGATTCTGGTAGTGACTTTCAGAATTGTATTGTTTGTTTGTACATTTTTTAAGTCTCTGATAGTTATTCTAGAGAGCGCATCGGCTACATAGTTATCTTTACCCTTTAGATACTTTACGTCAAGAGCAACTGTTCCTGCAATCTAACAAAAGAATGACTGTCCTTGTTGCTCAGATCGACAAGTTATTCCAAGTGATGGTGTCGATGATGGGACTTGTCACAAGACTGTTACCACAAAATACTCCAGGAACAGCTCAATCATTAGCTGGATCTCTCCCAGTTAATGTAACACAACCATGAGTAAAATCGGCCTTAGCATTGGTGTGTGGAACGCCGACGGACTTGCCAACAATGGCCTTGAGCTGGAGTTCTTTGTGCATAGTCAAATTATTGACATTATGCTGGTTAGTGAAACACAGTTTTGCTCAAGGTCATACTACAAATTGCACGGGTATGATATTTATCAAGCAACTCATCCTGTCGATAGAAAATGCGGTGGCTCTGCAATTATAATAAAATCCTTTCTACAATGTTTTTATAGTCTACAAAGTCAAAATGTTCTATGTGGCTCAGTCAAAGTCAAAGCCGACCTTGGCGGTTAGACAGCTATTGCGTCTATATATTGTCCACCAAACTTTCAATGTTTTGCTGATGACTTTAAAAAGCTCTTTGACTATCTGGGATCAAATTTCATAATCGCAGGGGATCGGAATGCTCACCACCGTTTGTGGGGGTCTCGAAACTCAACCACCCGCGGAAGAGCTCTCACCCGCGGAAGAGCTCTCATTCAAAGATTCAATGTCCATGTCTATGCAATCGGCGGGCCTACGCATTTTCCATATAGCCGAAAAACACCAACAGCCATTGACTTTGCTGCCTACGAGGGGATACGGTCTGAGTGTCTTTTCATTACAGAAAGTCTTGAGCTTAGCTCAGATCACATGCCATTGATCATCAAATTCAGAGTCGCTGCGCAAAAAACTTGCTACAGCCCTCTTCTTCGGCTTGTTAACCTCAATATAGTGATAAGCTCTGCTGAGGACATCAACGACGCTGCTTCTCAACGCGGATCCCACCAAATTGTACGGGTTCAACCTTTGGAAATATACACAAAATATGAAATCACAGCCTCTGACGAGGCTGACGACACATGGTGCAGATCTGACTCAGAGATTTCTCTAGCTTTTGCGGACGAACTAGAGAAACGTTTTTTTCACTACAGAAAAAACAGATTTGCCATACTTGGCGGGACCGAAGAAGACAAGGGTCAGGCGTCTCAAGTGATGGAAGCTGTAAAGCCACCGCCAGTATATAATAGCGAACACAACAGTGTCGATCTAATCTATAAGCTTAAACAAGTAATCCGGCCTAACCACTTCTATATCAACACCCTAAAAAGAGGAAATATATTTGAAACACAACTCCATGTCAACAATGAAGACAACTTCCGTTCTGTTACAAGATATCTCGAAAATGATCTTATAAATTACAACACTTACCAACTAAAAAAAAGAAAGGCCTACAAGTTGTTCTTAAAGGTATAGAATCGTCTGTTGCGGTAGCAGAAATAGCTGAAGGCCTCACGGAAAAAGGCTTCGACGTTAAGCACATCGTGAACATAGTAAACAGGGATAAAATCAACCACTGTTTAAGATTGAGCTGGCCCCAGAGACGAAACCTCGAAGGAAAAATGCAGTGCATCCTATTAACAATCTGCAATATCTCCTCACCGAAGAATCACCGTAGAAGAACCGCATAAGCGGAACGGCCCCGTACAGTGTACAAACTGCCAGGAGTTCGGGCATACAAGAACCTATCCTGCACCCTGCGACCAGTTTGTGTCGCCTGTGGAGATTTGCAATGCATTAAAGCATGCCTGGGAAACTAAGAAGACCCTACTCTGAGGAAATGTGGGGAAAATCATATTGTCAACTACCGGGGCTGTCCCGTCTACAAAGAACTCAAGAGCCGTCTAAATCAGAGACGCAGTAATCCATTCGCCGCTTAAACACTCTGCCCAACCAAACATCTTCACCCCATCAACAACCACTCCTGGTGTCTCCTTTGCTAACGCTCTCCGCTACCCTGGAATCTCACAAACAACTACCGCCAGCATGCAGCATTGCGTCCAGAGTTACCTTTACCAAACCTAAATGATTTTCCGTCCTTAAGCCAAAATGGCCAAACAACAACTCAACCTTCTACGCAGCAAAACTTCCCCCACAAACACTTAGCGGTCTTGAATCTACACTAGCTACTCTTGCAAACGTCATGATGACGATTCAATGTTCCCTTCAAGAACTACTGCGAAACGAGAGCCTTCTAATGGAACTGATGATCAAACAAAAGTCTGTATAAATGGACTCCTTAATAATATGCTTCTGGAATGCAAACGGCGTTTCCCGACACAAAAACGAACTTTTACAGTTCCTAAACAGCTTCAATATCGATATCATGCTACTTTCTGAAACCCATCTAACTAATAAAAACTAATTATATATTTTCGGCTATATATTCCACGCGACCAACCACATGGAGGTACCGGTATACTCATAAAACAAAGCATAAAACATTTGCGGCCCACTTACCTTATCCGTTATATATTGCCCCCACGCTTCAGTATTGCAGAAAATGAGTTTATGAATTTCTACAACTCACTAGGACGCTGCTTTATAGCTGCCGGTGATTATAACGCAAAGCATCCCCACTGGGGATCTTGTCTTATCAACCCCAAAGGCCGCCAATAATACAACACTATTATCACTCCTGCTAATAAGCTTGACTTTGTCTCACCAGCTGGGCCTACATACTGGCCCACAGATCCAAATAAACAACCTGACATTATCGATTTCGCTGTTATTAGAAGAGTTTCGCACAGGCTGATAAACGTAAAAACCTTAGAATAGCTTACATCAACCATTCGCCAGTTCTCCTCTGTCTATCTGAACAGACGCAGCTTCTGAAACGCCCCCAACATCAAACAAAACAAACTGGCTGAAGTACAAAAAATATGTAAGTGCACACATAGAACTTGATCCTGAAATTTCCTCTGAATCTGACATTGATAAGTCGCTTAAACACCTCACGGACGTAATGTCCTCTGCCGCCAAACATTCTACGCCAGAACCCTCAGCCACAAACCTGCTAAGAAGTGTACGCTTCATCGCTCCCGATCGAGTCTCTCCTACTTGAAAAACGTAGACTTCGCAGGGACTGGCGACTCATCGGTCCCCAGCTACTAAGAAAAGACTTAATGAAACATCTCGAAAATTTTCGAAGGCCATCTCTACCGAAAAGAACCAGGCCCAACGGGCCTACATTGCGAAACTGTCCCCGATTCCCCAATTCGATCACAAACAGGTGCCTGGGCGCGCAGTGACGAAGAAAGAGCTAACACCTTTGCCCATCACATTGAAAATGTCTTCCAGCCTCACCCGCCATCCAACCAATTCACTCTACCGAATGTCTCGCCAGCGTCGCCGTCCTCCCCAGTTACCCTTGAAACCAGCACATAAGCCCAAAAAAAGCTCCTGGTCACAATGATAATTGAATTACCTGCATGCGCAGTCAGATGCATCGCATTTATATTTAACTCAATATTGAAATAAGGGACTTTCTTGACCAATGGAAAAAGTCTATCATTACAATGATCCCGAAGCTAGGAAAAGACAAATCCCAGCCTTCGTCGTACCTGCCCATCAGTCTGCTCCCATGTCAATCAAAGCTAGTTGAAAAGCTGCTTCTTGTTCATCTAGTAACACATCTTCAAAACAACAGAACGATCACTCTGCACCAATTCGGATTTAGGGAAAAGCATGGAACTATCGAACGGGTAAACCGCTTAACGTCTGAAATTCGCACGGCTTTCGAACACAAGCACTATTGCAGTGTCTTATTTCTGGACGTATCACAAGCATTTGATCGGGTCTGGATCGACGGTCTGGTATACAAAATCAAAACCCTCCTACCCGAAAACACCCACAAGTTGCGTGAGTCATACCTCAGAAACAGAATTTTCACCGTGAGATGTAAAACCTTTACTTCAACCATCAGTAACATCGAAGCTAGAGTACCCCAAGGAAGTGTGCTTGGACCAATCTTGTACATCCTTTACACGGCAGACGTTCCAACAAGCCGCCAGACCCTCTTCTCAACCTTCGCTGACGACACTGCCATTATCAGCCGTTCGAAATGCCCAAAAGCAGCAACAGCCCATTTAAAAGAACACCTGGTAGCTGTAGAAAAATGGCTCGCAGACTGGAGTATCAAAGTCAACGAGCAAAAGTGCAAGCACATTACATTTACACTAAACTTGTCGAAATGCCCATCACTCGCGCTAAACAAGAAGCCGGTTCCACAAGCAGTCGAAGTCACCTTGTAATAGATTAAATTGCTTTTTCCATGCTCCTCCAATAATACGAGTCTGATTTGGTTTCTATTTGGTATTCTTTATTAATGATTTTTTTTTTATTTGATGTGGAGCAGAGCAGCCGTTGTTGCCGCTCTGAGCTCAAAAGATTTTCTTTACAAGCTTAATTTACTTAGGAGCTAAAAAGGTCTCAGTCTCGTAGCGGCGCTGTCAACAGCAGCAGCGGAGAGACGGCCTATATATTCTTAATATATATATGCTTACTTAGTCTGGAGCGCGGAGGTATATGCACATACATGAGGTCCGCTAGTGTTGCACTTATGCTGACACATGCACTTTCAGCGTGTGAGCCAAGGCACAGCGAGCGGTTTGTATTTCGGGCACTTAGGTTGATAACCGAGACCCTGAATTGTATAAACACTTTTAGTACTCTTGGTATAGTGGGTTGTCGATATATATATTTTATGTTTGTGCATACTACATCTCCCTCCTTTTGAAAAATAACGTATTATATTGGAGTTATTTGCTTTGAGAAAATTGATATTATATGCTATATGCTCTTATAGTATGTGTGGCCATACGTGATATATTTATGAAATAAAATTGATTATGAAATAAAGAGTTTTAATCTATCTTTATGTACTGTTTCCGAATAAGACAAGGAGTGGACTGTAAATTAATCTTTTTATTTGGTAGCAAATTCCTCCAAAGTTTGCTGCTGCCGGTCTTTTCCAATTGTTATTTCAGTGCCTTGGTGCCCGCCTGTTAGTGGCGATACGTGATAAACTTAACGATATTTACATTGTCACTATCGATATATCGATGCGATATGTGAGGGCTGTTCCCTATTTCTTAGCGGGAGTTAACGAAGAATAATTAAACATAATACTTAATCAACTATTAAGAATCAAAATGACATTAATTCTGAATCATACCGGCCCCCCTGAACGACGCGTTCAGTTAAGAGGGAGAATGGCGATCTTAGTGATAGGGCGCTTGTAGACTCCATTGGCCGTCTTGACAGTCACTACTCGGACCTTAGAATCCTGCCCTGGGTGTACTTCTTGTATGCGTCCAAGTATCCATTTCGAGGGCGGAAGATTAGGCTCCTTAAGAACAAAAAGGTTGCCTATTTCGAGGTTCACCGTCTCCTTGTTCCACTTGCCACGTGCCTGTAGAGAAGTGAGGTATTCAGTGTGCCATCGCTTCCAGAATCCTTGAACCATGGCCTGAAGCTGATTCCATCGCTGCAGTCTATTCATCTGAGAGTCCAAAAACGAGGGTTCAGGCACCGCAGTGTACGGTTGTCCTACCAAAAAATGGGCTGGAGTTAATGGATCGAGGCTGTGATCGCTGATCGGAGTAAGTGGCCGTGAGTTCAGGATAGCTTCGATTTGGGCAAGAACGGTTGACAGTTCTTCAAAAGTGAGTGCGGCTCCTCCTACGACTCGGCGCAGATGCAGCTTGATTGACCGGACGCCCGACTCCCACAATCCGCCAAAGTGTGGTGCGGACGGGGGTATGAAGTGCCAGTTTATGCCTTCGGACGACAGAAAACCGGCCAATTGTTCATCCTTAGCTCGCTCTTGAGCAAGTTTGCGCATTTCGTCCAGTTCCCGTCGGGCTCCATGGAAAGTGGTTCCATTGTCGGAATACAAATCGGACGGTGTTTTGCGACGGGCACAAAAACGTTTGAACGCAGCAATAAATGCCTGCGTTGTGAGATCGCTTACGACTTCTATGTGCATAGCTTTTGTGGCCAGGCACACAAATATGGCAAACCAGGCTTTGCCTATGCGGGGAGTACGACCTTTGGTTTCCTTGATTGAGATGGGTCCCGCGTAGTCCAGACCAGTGTGCCGGAAACAAGGATTTTGTTGTACGCGTGGAAGGGGTAAATCCGCCAAGATTTGCTGACTTGTGACACGCCGAGTCATAAAGCAGGACTTACAGCGAAAGACTTCCTTGCGAATTATGTTCCGGCCTCCCATTATCCAGTATTGCTGGCGAACTTGATGAAAAGTGGCGTCTACTCCAGGATGCAAATTAGCCTTGTGAACATAGCGCACAATCAGCAAGGCCAGCGGTGATTCCTTGGCGACGATGATCGGATGTTTTGCGTTGAATGTTAACTCCGATCGGTCAATACGCCCTCCGATGCGCAGTAGTCCGGAAGCATCCAAAAACGGAGTTAGTTTCAGCAATTTTGATTTTTTGGGCAGTCTTTGATCTTTCCCGACTGCATCGTATTCTTGTGGAAAAGCCGTAAGTTGCATGTGCTTCAATAGCCTCTCTCGGGCGTATTGCAAGTCTTTAGCTGTTAGGTATCCGCTCTGAGGTTCAATCTGAAATGGTAAGCTATTAGTATGATTGGCTATCCCTTTGGGGCGTATGCGTTGGATAAATCGAAAAACATAGCTGACAACGCGCAGTAGTTGATTCCAAGAAGAAAGTTTATGGATTAAACTGTCGATAATATCCGGATGTGAATCCGCTTTTAGAGTGAGGTTTAGTTCCTTGGATCTTTCTTCGCAAAGTACAGCTGGGTGCAGCTGCATGTTTTCTTTTTTGGTAGCGGTCGGCCAACGTGACTCCGACTCCACTAGCCAGCTTGGACCCTTCCACCATAGATCGTGGTCAAGCAGTGTTGATGGAAGCAGCCCTCGGGAGGCGCAATCAGCCGGGTTGTCTTCCGAGCGTACATGATTCCAGCAGCTTCTGGGATACTCTGTTAAGATTTCGGCGGTTCTGTTACACACGAACGTGTTCCATCGTCGAGGTGGAGCGGTCAGCCAGTGGAGAACGATTTCAGAATCCGTCCAACAAAAGGTAGCGGTAATTGGAATCGACAAAGACGACTTTATAAGAGTTAGCAATTTACTTAGTAAATGAGCAGCAGTGAGTTCCAATCTCGGTATAGAAATTGTTTTTATTGGAGCTACCCGAGTCTTGCCAGCGATTAGTGTGATCCAGGCTCCGGCGTCCGTTGTTACCCGACTGTATACAACGGCTCCGACTGCTTGTGAAGAGGCATCTGCGAATCCGTGCAGCTCAATTGATTCCGCAGGTCTGGCAATGTGTCGAGGGATTCGACACTGAGACAATGTTGGCAGCTCGCTCGCTAAGATTCTCCACCTCCTCGTGATGTGATCATTCAAAGGCTCATCCCAGCTTAAAAGCAAAGCCAACACTCCTGAAATAATATTTTCAGCAAAATTGTAGATGGGGATACAATACCCAAAGGATCGTAAATCTTCGAAAGTTCTGATAGTACTGTCCGCTTGGTAGGCATGGGGTTTGTAATTATCGATCGAGGCGGTGTGCAAAATAGGTCCGTCTCTGGATTCCAAAGCAGCCCCAATATTTTGACATTTTTTGACGGCTTTGTGGATGGCTGGTAAGCGCAGTCCTCCGTGGGAATAGAATCCATTAGAGTTTTACAATTGGAACTCCATTTTCGTAGATTAAACTTAGCCTCCGCTAGCAGCTTCACAAGTTCATCCTTGAGTTCGATAAGGCCTTCCTCTGTGTCTGCTCCTGTTGATATGTCGTCGACATATGCATCCGTTAATAAAGATGAAGCTGCTCGTGGATATTGATGCAGATGGTCCTCCGCTAATTGTTTAAGGACCCTTACTGCCAAAAAAGGAGAGGGTGATAACCCGTAGGTGACGGTTAACAACCGATAGTGTTGAATTCTTTCCTTTTCGTCATTTCGCCAAACAATTCGCTGAAAATCGGTATGCGCTTGGGCTACCTTTATGCCCCGAAACATTTTCTCGATATCCGTGCAAACAACGTATCGGTATTGTCGGAATCTCAGGCAGACTCCGATTAAATCTCGCTGTATAGGCGGACCGATGTGCAAGCGATCGTTGAGAGACCATCCGGTGTTATCTTTTCCGGATCCGTCAAATACAACACGACATTTGGTTGTTGTACTTTCAGCTTTGATGACTGCATGGTGGGCTAGGTAACAACATTGTTTTTTTTGCAAAATTAGTTGATGTTCCTTGAGTGCTTCCATATGCCCGCGCTGTAG
This sequence comes from Drosophila fuyamai, assembly GCA_018153365.1. NCBI lineage: Eukaryota > Metazoa > Arthropoda > Insecta > Diptera > Drosophilidae > Drosophila > Drosophila fuyamai. The sequence goes on along the minus strand of JAECXW010000455.1, from coordinate 177,236 downwards.
GTAATCTTCCATAAAGGCACAATATTGCCGTTTTAATTCCGGATTCCGTCGGAATTTTGTTTCCAAAGATGCGAATCGATTTAACGACTGCTGTAGAGAAGGGTCGCTTAGAGCCGGCACTTCCTTCTTGAACGGGTATTCCACAATATATACGCCGTCCACATCCCGTTTGTAAGTGTTGACAAAATGTTGTTCCACGGGATCACAAGCGTCAATAGTGGCTTGACTAGGCTGGATTGTATCCATCTCCATGAATCTTCTCACCATCTCATCCAAATCGATTTGAGAATGATGAGCTTGCGCTGGCTTTGGGGATTCATCACACAAGGGTCCCGAACCTACAATTACCCAACCAAAAATTGTGTTAAGTGCGAATGTATTAGGTTTACTTATCAATTTTCGTTGGCCTGTGAAGAAACTCCAAAGTTGATCCGATCCGATTATGACATCGATATCTCCTGGGGTGGCGAAGGTGGGATCGGCCAAAGCTAGTCCTTGTAGAGCTTCCCAATTACTGATGTGTAATTCTCCTGCTGGCACTGACGTGGTTAAGGAACTCATAATCAGCACCTTTATCTGCTGGACATCCGTCGAGACTCGGGATTGCAATTGTATTTTTGCACACCCTCGAGTTACGCCAGCGGCTTGTGTAGAAAGCCCAATCACCGAAATACGTGCGTGTGTACGAGGTGCGCCGATGCGTTGAATGAAAGCCTCTGTGGCCAAAGTAATAGTGGATCCCGAATCCAGCAGCATTCGGCAAAACGTCTGGCGTCCACAATTGTCCACCACCTTAGCTAGTATGGTAGGCATCAGGGTCTGCGAACGAGCAACAAATGCAGTCTCGACCGAAAAATTCGAAATCCCAGTTGTCAATGCTTCGGTTGTTGTAGAGCTGCTCTCCGGTGTAGTAGTTGGGTGGGGCACACGTTCCCCTTGCGAGTCTTGATGTACCAAAGTGTGGTGTGATCCTTTGCAGAGTCGACATCTGAATTTCGAAGTGCACTGCCTGGCAACATGTTTGGGGCTTAGACAGTTAAAGCACAATTTGTTTTGCTTTACAACTGATCGGCGATCGAGTATGTCCAACGACAAAAATTGAGTGCACGTCATAATTGAATGCGGCTGTGTGCAAAGAACACAAGCCCTTCCTGACAAGTTCGAGGCATCGCTGGCGACGTGTACGCTGGCGATGCGTTTCCCGTATGTTTTGGGAGTAGTCTGACACGATTCCAGAGCGTCGCATCTGGCGAAAAAGAAATCCAAAAATGTCTCTATCTTCACTCCGCTAGAGCATCCCTCTGGGCGTTCAGCCCAAGATTGTCGGGTTTCCATATCCAATTTATGGAGCAAGATGTGTATTAGCCATGGGTCTCGCTGATCACAGCCCAGCGCGTGTAATCCGCGAATGGATTCGTCTGCTCCGTCTGCTAGCTTGCGTAGGGCGGTCACTCCAGACGTTGCGACATTGGGCAAGGCCAAAAACCAGCAATAAATGATCGCGTTATTAGTGGCTTTTTGTCGTATCGATTTACCAGCTTATCCCACGCTTCAACATAATTTTCTTCGGTGACGGCAATATGTTTAACTAAATTGAGGGCTTCGCCATCCAAATATGATTTCAAGTAGTGGAACTTCTGGCAGCTAGTGAGGTTTTCGCGCCGGTCTACGGACCCCATGAACATGTCACAAAATTGAGGCCAATCTTCGTAATTGCCTCGAAAGGTAGGAATCCGGATTTTCTCAAACCTTAAGTCCGTGTGGGTGTGTGACTCTCGAACCTGCTCTAAAAACTGTGTTTGCGAGGCCACAAGCTGTGCTTGCGTGGCAGCCAAGCGCTCAAGTGGATCCTCTGCGTTAGCGATTGGGGTGGACGAATGAGGCGCTGCTCGTTTCCTCTCTGTTATAGCGTTGGATAGAAGGGCGTGCACTTCATAATACTTGTTTTCGTATTCCTGCATATCGTCCGTTTCGAACCAATCCCCTGCCTCCGAGAGGGAGTATAGTTCCGCAGACAGCTTCATGAACTGGTCGAATGTTTCCATAATACGGCGGAGATGATGTTCCAAAGTGTCCAGGGATGTTACGGCTGATACAAATTCCGAAGCACGACCGTGTGCACGTGTGATTTGCGCCTTGCAGAATCCACGCTGTTGGTTCACTGATTGTAGAGACATGGCAGCACAATGAGGTTATGTCTGAATTTCACCAAGTTGTGAATTAGGAGCATGAGGATTTAACCAAACATTTTTTTGTAAACACCGAGACTGAGCACATCCGGCTCGAAGGACCAAAATGTTTCCGAATAAGACAAGGAGTGGACTGTAAATTAATCTTTTTATTTGGTAGCAAATTCCTCCAAAGTTTGCTGCTGCCGGTCTTTTCCAATTGTTATTTCAGTGCCTTGGTGCCCGCCTGTTAGTGGCGATACGTGATAAACTTAACGATATTTACATTGTCACTATCGATATATCGATGCGATATGTGAGGGCTGTTCCCTATTTCTTAGCGGGAGTTAACGAAGAATAATTAAACATAATACTTAATCAACTATTAAGAATCAAAATGACATTAATTCTGAACCATGTACTATTTGCTTTTTACTTTTATTATATATTATAGTTATGTTATCTCTATCTCCTATTTGTTCTACCTTATAAGGATCTGTATATTTGAAATCTAACTTATGTCCTGTTTCATTTCTCAATAAAACCTGATCTCCTATTTTTAAATCGAAATCTAAACTGGTTTTGTCGGTACTAATTTTTTGTTTTAACTTATGAGATTCTAGCATTAGTCTAGCTCTCTTAAATGCCTGTTCTAATCTAAATTTGGATTCTTTAGCATATTCTTCTATATTATAAAAGGGGTTTTATTTTACCAAAAACTAGCTCATATGGACAATAGTCATTTGCCATAGATGGGGTTGTATTAAAAAAATAGACAAAGTATCGCAGCCATACATCCCAATCTGTTTTGTCAACTGAGATTTACGAACGAATGAACTGTTCTGTGGCTTCGCTCCACGGTACCTACCGTCTGGTGGTGGTGTGCAGTTGAAGTTATGTTTTTAATATGTAAGTATTTACATAGATCTTAAATAATTGAATAGAATAAAATCTTCAATTATAGCTTTTGCTACTATATTTGCACTTTTATTTGGTATAGGTATGGCTACTAGGTATTTAGTTAAATCGCAGATGAGTGTTACTGCGTATTCGTTTCCATTATTATATTTCGGAAGTGGACCAATAGTATCTACAATTACTATATCAAAAGCTCTTTTGGAGTTTCGGTTAGAGTTAGTGGGGTCTTAGTATGTTTAGTCGTTTTTGACTTTTGGCATTTGAACATTTCTTTATGTACTCTTTTATGTCTTTGGACATATTTTTCCAGTAATAGTGTGTCTGGACCTTGGCCAAGGTTTTTGTAATGCCTGTATGACCTCCTTGTATTGGATCATCATGGAATGTAGACAATACAGCTTCTTTTTCTTTATTATTTTTTATTACGGTCACCGGTTTAAGTAGCGCTACTCTCAATGATTTCAATATAGTATTGCCCATATTTTTAAAATTATCAATTGAAACATGTTCAAAGATATTTTCTCACGGTGCCACTTTGAGTTGGCTGACTTTGTGAATGTTGGGTTGCTTTTCAAGCCTTTGAAGGAATTGACCTAAGTCAATGGTTCCATTAGTATATAACTCGCTAACATCATATGTTGCTGTAATTTTCTTTCCGTGCTTAAATAAACACATTTTATAATTTACATGCGAGATCACTACTATACGTACTTCATCATTATTAATAACTTCATATACGTTGAGCTTTGAAGCTTTTTCTAGAGATTGCGCAAGATTTTTGTCTACTTTGGTTTCTGGTAATGACTTTCAGAATTGTATTGTTTGTTTGTATATTTTTTAAGTCTCTGATAGTTATTCTAGAGAGCGCATCGGCTACATAGTTATCTTTACCCTTTAGATACTCTACCGTAAAATTATATTCCTCCAATTCAAGTCTCATTCGTATTATTTTGGAACTGGGATTTACCATTGAAAATAAGTAGGTAAGTGTCTGCCATAAATATATGGTCTGAAGTGTGTTATTGCCCAATGGATGGATGCTAATTCTTAATCTGTAGTGCTCTTGTTGCTTCCACCTTTTGTAAAGGTTCTTGATGCGTATGCAACTGGAAGCTTTAGTTCATTTTTGTTTTAAGTTAGGACTGCTCCACAAGCGTATTTGCTAGCATCTGTGAATTTGCAAAATTCTTTGCTAAAATCTGGGTATTGCAACAGAGTAAAATTTATTAATGCTGATTTAAGATGTTCGAAGGCGTTTTGACAATGTGTTGTCCATTCGAATTTTACATCTTTCTTACATAACCTTGTTATGTGACGGGAGTATTCAGCAAAATTCTTTGTAAAACGTCTGTAATAATTGCAAAATGCAATGAATCTTCTAGCGCTGTCCGCATCATGAGGGACTGGAGAATTTTGAATTACGTCGTATTTTTGTCAGGCAAGATTCCTTTATCTGTGCATTTATGTCCTACCTGATCTTAGGTAGCAACTGGGTAGGCGTCTGGTGTGACCGGCCGGGACAGATCCAGGGACAGGAGGCTGTGGCTGCGAAAGGCGTACGCTTTGAGAGCCCAGTGCCTGTTCACCCAAGTCTATGAACGGTGACGCATCCCTAGACCCTCATAGCCCCGAGGCCAAAGAAAACGGAGGCGTTCCGGACCAGCACTCCCAAGTCCATCAGGAAGGCGTTGAGACAACCATCTGACATCATTAGTCCCAGGCCGAGGAACAAGTCGGCGAATAAAGATCATAGTAATAGCATCCCAACATTCTGAGCGTTCTCACTAGACAATCGGGCGGTCACGTTTATATAAATTTGGTGGGACGAACAACACACATCTACTGAGCTAGCCGCACGATACTCGTAGCGAGCAGACCATAAAAATCATTTCGTTACACGGGTTTTCGGAGTCGCAAACGCCGCGGCCGTGAAGACCACTTCCTCGAGATCCTCACCTAGCTTGGCGGCCAAGGCGGGAGCGGCACCCGGGATTTTCGGGGTCGCAAACGCCGCGGCCGTGAAGACCATTTCCTCGAGATCCTCACCCGGCTCGGTGACCAAGGCGCGAGCGACACCCGGGTTTACGGGGTCGTGAACGCTACGGTCATGGGACCACTCCTCTACCTCCTAATCTCCCCATGCCCAACAATTCCGGTCATTTGGCCACCCGTCCTGTCTCTTCCCGCAAATATATAAATATTTCTGTGGAGGACCCTGGTACGACTTTGTATGTATCCTGGCCCGTGATTAGCATCCTTACATTATAAGCAAATGAAAGAACCCCACTTTGTCGGCTCCCACAACTGACCAATTAATCCCCAAATTAGTCCCCAAACTCCAAAAAATTGTATCCCCCAATACTGTAAAATTGCAGACGCAGCTCGAACCTAGATCGCTCTCATGCTCAGTGCTCTCATTTTGGACACTCTCAATTTATCAATCGAGTTCTTTCTCCCAATCGAAGGTTTGATAAGCGCCACCGAAGTTTATAAGTTGAAGTTTTAAGTTGAATCTTGTAAGGAGCAGACCTATCGCTCCCAGTTCGCGCTTACACTATTTTAATCAATCATAATTTTTATTTTTTTCAAAGTGCTAAATCCCGAATTTGTTATTATATAGTTGTGCCACCGCAACTTTTAATGACTTCGGTTCACCGGCGTCACATTGAATCCACCAAATTGGTACAAAATGATGGTTCAATGGAGTACCACCCGGAATTCACTTTAATCCCATAGATCACCTTTGGGGGATAATAAAGAAGATGATTGGTGGGCTTAAGTCCAAAAATAGGGAAGATTTGTGGAAGAATGTGAAAACCCTAGCTCAAACCTAGATTTTAAAGATATCGAGATAAAACTTTACCAATCCTTTTTTGGTATCCTTAGGCAACATATATGTTAAAAAGAATAGGATCGGACGAATATATCACATAGCTGCCATACGATCGGTTTATTCAACTTTGTTGTTTTTAAGATAATCGAATAAATTATATTTTTTATTATATACTTTATAAATACAAATTAAATATATTTTTTATATTTTTTATATCTGCTTCTGAATAGAATTCAAAATGCAAAACAAAATGTTCTTCGTTCTACAAAGGTGCAATGTAATTGCATAAAAATCTGATTAAATAAATTGTATTAATAAATATTAAAAAGGCACCTGCTATTAAATCTCATGCTCTTCGGATTCAAGTCCAATACTGTCTGGAAAATTCAAAAGATTCTTATGAAAACTACTGTTTAAATTGCAAAACTTGAGGAGATGTACTTAAAACTTACATTTTTAAAAAAGTGGCAATAAGTGGTGATTTTAACCATATACATTCTAACAAGAATTTAATACTTCACAAATCTCAATAGGTTTCAGAAGTGGACTCTGCTGGACTCACTTTGTTGCTCTACTTTAAAGTTATTTTTCTAATTAAAAAACGGATTTTAGATAACTCACTTTAACACTTAAGTACAAAGACAACACGAAAGATTTCAACCGTTTAAAGACATAAACACTTAGAACACACCACCATTCATCGAAATTATATCATTCGGACGTTGATGCATTATGATCAACGCATACAAGTTTCCCTTACGACACCAAGCAGTGCTTGTTACGCGCGGAGCCTAATAGGCGTAAAAACGAGATCGCGAGAAGTTAAAAGCACAATGTAGAAGCGGACAGACTATGATTAGAAATACGAGGCAAATACTAATACTAATTTTGTGCTAAGTAAGATAAAATTAATGCTTTTAAGCTTGGCAAAAAGTCGGTAGTAGAAATAATGTGGTATAGTCTATTATAGTCGTTACACAATACTCTAAACGAGCAAATAATAAAAAGTTCTTTTGCACAGACTCTATCCGGTCTATATGTACACCATACTGAGGACTATAAACTGCTGAACAGTACTCAAGGATTGGACGGACGAGTGAAATGAACAGAGACAAAAATTTGATGTACATCGTGGCAAATTTAAAGGAATATAATTTCATGTTAGTCTAGCAGGAATATTGAAAGTTAGGTGGTTTACAAGTTCTGCGGAATCAGTATCACCTCTTATAAGATTTTGTATAAAAATACTACCAAGCATTGTTCTACGATTTACAAATTTAGGTAAATTAAGCAACAGTAATCTACTCTGGTAGGAAGGTAGCCTTACGTTTTGATCCCAGTTCAAATTACGAAGCGCAAATAGATGACATTTTTTTGTACCGACTCAATACGGTCAATGTACACTTGATATTGTGGACTCCAAGCCGACGAACAATATTCCAAAATAGGACGGACAAGGGAGGTAAATAATAATTTGGTCCTATAAGGGTCATCAAATTCTTTTGGCCAACGCTTTATAAACCCAAGAACACTCATGGCTTTGTTAACAGTGGACATTATGTGGCAGTCAAATTTAAGTTTAGGGTCCAGAAGAACACCTAAATCGTTAACTGAATATATACGGTCGAGTGGCGTATTTTCCAGAAAGTAACTGATAAACGTATGAGTACTTTAAAAGGTTGTACTCACACCATCCATGAAAACAATTAATATCTGACTGTAAGTTAAATCCCGAAGCTATATCATTATATGATAAACAAAGCTTAACATCATCAGCATTCATTAGTACACGAGAATGTGTTATGATAGAGGGAAGATCGTTGATAAACAAAGTAAACAGCAAAGGGCCCAGATGACTTCTCTGAGGCACTCCAGATGTCACGTAGATAAATTTTGAAACAGAATTCTTGAATATAACTCTCTGAGTGCTACCCCTATACCGACGCTATATCAATATATGATAAACAAAGCTTAGCATTATCAGCATACATTAGTATACGAGAATGTGTTATGATAGAAGGAAGATCGTTGATAAACAAAGTAAACAGCAAAGGGCCCAGATGACTTCTCTGAGGCACTTCAGATGTCACGTAGATAAATTTTGAAACAGAATTCTTGAATATAACCCTCTGAGTCCTGTTATTCAAGTAACTTCAAATCCAAGTTAACAGATTACCAGGAAACCCAAGCAGATCTAATTTGAATAAAAGAAGAGAGTGGTAGACGGAGTCAAAGGCCTTACTAAAATATGTATATATAACTGACGTTACATGCAATTTTTTTTCTGAAATCCATTTATTACAATAGAAGACAATTCAAGAAGGTTGGTGGTGGTCGATCTTCGCTTAACAAAACCATGCTGACACGGTTATATAAGCGACGAACATAAATGTTGCAAATGAGAAGTGATAATACGTTCATAATAGGAATTGCCGACAATTTGGAAATACCTCTATAATTCTTGGCATCATCCTTCGCACCCTTTTTAAGAAGTGGAATAATAAAAGAGTCCTTCCAGATAGTAGGAAAAACTGATGATGAAATAGACAAATTAAAAAGTTTAAGAAATGGTTTGTAAATGGTTGACGCACAAAACTTGAGCACACATCCAGGGAGTCCATCTGGACCGGGAGAATAAGTCGGCGTTGTTGTTGCTAAATCTATTAAGAGAGAGTTTTCAGTAATTAAAGGGGTAAAAATACAATTTTCCCTATTTAAGGGATTAGGGTAGTTAGAATTTGACCAAGCTATCGAAATATAAGTGGTTTGGAAAATCTCAGCAAATAAATCAGCAATTTCAGAATCCGTCGATGCTTCCGTTGAGTTTAGACGAACCGATGAAGGCAATGCCGATGACTTACGCTTGGCATTAACAAAGTTGAAAAACTGTTTTGGATCATTTGAAAATTCAAATTTACATCGATTTAGATACAAAGAATAGCAATGACTGTTAAGAACATTAAAATCCGATCGATCCACTACATATTTCAAAAAATCTAATGGCTTACCCGATTTTTTATACTTTTTATAAGTATTTGATAAGTATTTGATATATGATAACTGAAAATTTAATACTGTTTTGTATTAATAAACGCGAAACTTGTGAACGCAGGGAAGAATTTATTTTTTGGCGATGGCGACGAAAAGGAGTTTGATCAGAACGATGTTCATATAACAACTAACATTTAATTTCAATATATCGACGCTTAAACCTAACTTAACGAAGGGGGCGAGAGACGGGGCGAATTCGCGAGAGCGATTAGATCTTTATTGTGCTCCCGCTCCCGCCTTACACTAGTTAACCAAATTAACAAAAAAACGCAAAGTGCGCGAACACCGCCCCCTCTGAAGGACCGCCGTCTTCAGCATGCCACTGGAAGCACCGCCAGCCTATGCACCGCTCGCCGATACGTCCCATCCTTCGTCTTCACGTCCGCCACTCGGACCTTGCCGTCAGCGCCGACGTGCACCGCCACGATCCGCCCGGTCATCCACTGCTGCGGCGGAAGGTTGTCCTCGGCGACGACGACGAGAGCTCCCACGTCGACGTTTTGGACCTCCTGGTGCCACTTGTTTTTTGCCTGGAGGCTCGAGACGTACTCCCGGGACCAACGCTGCCAAAACCTGTGCCTGAGAGACGAGACACTGCGCCATCGTCGTAAGCAGGTTGGGCTGACTTGGTCCGGGAGCGCTGCTGAGGGTGGAGCTAGGAGGGGCCCGCCGATCAGGAGATGGCCTGGGCTTAGGGCTTCGCCGTCGTTGGGGTCTGTGCTGATCGCTCCGAGGGGCCTGGAGTTGAGCACGGCCTCCACGCTGGTGAGGAGAGTTCCGAGCTCCTCCGCGGTCAGGATGTCTTCGCCGACCGTCCGAAGGAACAGGTGCTTTGCAGACTTCACACCTGCCTCCCAAAGTCCGCCGAAGTGAGGTGCTCTGGGCGGTATGAACGCAAACTCGCATCCTTTTCTTAATGCGAATGTTGCGATACCGCCCCCCTGCTCCTCCAGACGGGCCCGGAACTCTCTCATGTGGCGATCGGCTCCGACGAAGTTCGTCGCGTTGTCGCACCACACCTTCTCCGGAATCCCGCGTCGACTCACGAACCTTTGGAATGCCAACAAAAACGCATCAGTGGTGAGGTCAGACACTAACTCTAAGTGGACCGCTTTGGACGCAAAACATACAAACAATGCCACGTATGATTTGTACGGTGGCTTGCCACGGATACGATACGTTGTGTTGAATGGGCCACAAAAATCAACACCACAGATATTAAAGGGGCGGAGAGCTCGAAGTCTGTCTGATGGCAAGTTCCCCATGACTTGCGTCAAGAGTTGCGGCTTGCACCGAAAGCAACGAATGCAAGAACGAACTGTTCTGCGGCAAACTTCCTGCGCATTAACCAACCATATCTTTTCTCGCAACAGACTTACAAGAGCTCGAGGGCCAGCATGACAATTTGTAACGTGCAGGTAGGACACGTACGTTTTAACAAACTGTGAGCCTTTCGACAACAACAACGGGAATTTGGCTTCGTACGGGATAGGAGCATTCAATAACCGACCCCCAACTCGCAGCAATGTCGAGGAACACCAATCTAATTTTTTCTCCTGAAGAAAAGGGCTTAGTTTTTGTATATTCGTTGCTACCGGTTTATATTTTCGAATTTTACCCATGTCGTCACTGAACTCGTGAGATTGGATCACTTCCACTATTTTCTCGAACGCAAAATTCAGTTCTCTTGGTGTTATACTTTTTTCAAAGGGCTGCGACACCTTTTTACACCTTTGAATAAACCGTAAGACCCACACGAAAACCCTTAGAAGCCTTATGTGCGACGAAAAGGATTCTATTTTCTGAAGCACATAATTGGGCTCTGGAATTACCACAAGCGCCAATGCTGATTTGCGTAATTCCATCGACACGACATCAGCAGGTACTTCGAAGTGTCGATTTACAGGCCAATCTTTTTCTGCATCGAGCAAAAAGGACGGCCCAGCGAACCAAATGGAGGCTGTAAGTTCCTCAACGTCACATCCCCGTGACACAATGTCCGCTGGGTTTACTTTCGTGGGGACATGTCTCCAGATTGCTTTTTCCGACCACTCTTGAATCTCCGCCACTCGGTTTGAGACAAAAACTGACAACGACGAAGGATGCGTTTTGATCCAATGCAAAGTGATCTCCGAATCCGTCCAGAGGAACACTTTTGTAATCGGAAAATTGAGCAATGGTCTTACACGATTATAAAGATCCGCAAGAAGGTGAGCTGCGCACAACTCAAGGCGAGGCAAAGTTTTCGTCTTGAGGGGAGCTACTTTGGATTTTGCTGTCAATAAAGATACTTTTAAACCTTCAGCGGTACTAGTTCGAACGTAGATGCACGCTCCATATGCTCGCATGGAAGCGTCAGCGAAACCATGTATTTCTGCCGGGACTTTGGCGTCTGTATGAACGAATCGCGATACCTTGATCTTGGGCAGCTGCAATAGCGTTCTCTTAAAGGCTTCCCAAGATGTCTGCAGTTGCATCGGCAGCGACTCGTCCCAGTCTAACTTTCGAAGCCACAGTTCCTGCAACAACATTTTTGCCCTAGTCACTAGAGGACACAATAGGCCAAGCGGATCGAAAAGTCGGGCAGTCACCGACAGTATGTTTCGTTTTGTCGCACGAAGATCCAGGAAAGAGTCATCCAACCGAAATTGAAAGTAATCTTTACCCGGCAACCAAACCACGCCAAGGGTTTTAGTTACGTCTGAGTCTGCCGTTAGCGGCATGACAGCGCTTTCAGATGCGGACAACTCTGGGCAGTTAGAAAACCACTTTGCCAATTCAAATCCTGCCTCTTGCAATACCTGAGAAACTTCGTCTCGAAGGCTTAGCAGGTCCTCAACGCATCTGGCGCCAGTCAACAAATCGTCAACATAAAAGTCATTCTGAATGACCTTAGCGGCTTTTGGACACGAATCCGGCGCGATCTCTCCAAGCCGCATTAAACACCGAATCGCCAGATAGGGTGCTGGCGAAGTTCCATAAGTCACGGTGTTCAGCTTGAAGATTTTTAGAGACTCAGATGGATCTCGTCTCCACACTATGAGCTGAAAGTTTCGGTCAGCTTCGTCAACCATTACTTGACGATACATCTTTTTTACGTCTGCTGCAAGCGCAAACTTGTGCAGTCTGAACCGAAGAAGGGTCGAATACAGCTCCTCTTGGATGGTGGGGCCAACCATCAAGATGTCATTCAACGCGACCTGCGTCGATGTACGGCTCGAGGCGTCGAATACCACTCTCAACTTTGTCGAGGTGCTTTGAGGTCGCAGCACGCATTGGTGCGGAATGAAATAGTGCGAACTGTCTGGAATTTTATTGTCAGTGGAAGACATGTGGCCCATGGCTTCATATTCTTCCATGAATTCCAGATACATCTTTTTAAAGAAGGATCTTTGGATAATCTTCTTTCAAGCGACAAAAATCTACGTTTCGCAACTTCATATGATGAACCAAGAGTGTTCGGGTCAGATTTGAACGGCAAACGAACCGAAAATCTTCCGGACGACAATCTTTGAGTATTTTTCTCAAAGTGTTGCTCACAAAGTTGCTGCTCAGGAGTATGGACCTTGGCCTTGGGCGGCAAGTCCTCCACAGACCAAAATTTCTGCAGGGTTGTGTCTATTGACTCCAACACTTCCTCCTGGCAGCTGAGATGTACCAACTTTTCAGCATTTCTTATTTTTTCTGAGGCACATCTCCCTGACACTATCCAGCCGAGAACTGTTTTCTGCAAAATGGGAAACTCAGGCCCTTGCTTTATCTGGCCGACTGACAATAGTTCAAAGAACGAGTCTGCGCCTATAAGCATGTCTATTTTTTGGGGCTTGAAGAAGAATGGATCTGCCAATTGAATATTTTCAGGCACCCTCCAGCCGCTGGTGTTCACCGTTTGATCCGGATGATAACCAGAAATATTTTTTAGTATGTAAAATTCGGACGACAATTGACTGCTACCCACTCGCGACTTGACTATCGTGTGTATTTTCTTGGTTGCTTGAGCATTAGTTCCACCAATGCCCCGCAAGCTCAAACACACGTCCTCTCTCTTAATCTGAAGTCTCTGAGCGAGCTCGTCGGTCACAAAATTTACTTGTGAACCAGAATCGAGCAACGCTCGAGCCAAAACTAATTCGCCACTTTTTGTTTGGACGCTCACGATGGCTGTGGCAAGAATAACTCTATCCGATGCAGTCGCATGCAAGACATGCGAAGTGGATGGAGTATTCTGCAAGAGCGTGGGCTGAGGAGGAGGTGGCAACGCGAGATTTGATGGCGAATAAATGTGCAGCAATGTGTGGTGTGAGGACTTACACACCCTGCATCTCTTCGATTTGCATCTTTTTACCGTGTGGCCCTTACGAAGGCAGTTAATGCACAAGGGAGCCTTTTTTGCGAAATCGAATCTTTGCTGAACTGTTAGGGCAGCAAAAGCAGTGCAATTTCCTACTTGATGTTCTGCTGAGTTGCAAAACACGCATACTTCGCGGTCGTCCATGGCAGCAACAAACGAAAAACTCCTGTTTGCATTCTTCTTTGGATAAGCCCGGCTCTGCTGAACAATTTTTGGCTTACACGCTTCTTCGGCAACCATATGCTGATAGCGCTTGTTCAGGGCCGACTCACACTCGCTCCAAAGAGGAAGCGAGGTATAATCCAATTGTTCTTCCCATTTTCTTTTAGTTCCTGCATCGACTTTGCCCATTACTAGATGGATGAGGATGGCATTCGTAATACGTTTGTCATCCCCAATGGACAAAAGAGAATCGTACAGCGCTGTGACTGTGTCGATCAGGTTTCTCAAGGCGGTAGCTGATGGCTGGGCAATCTTTGGCAGATTAAACAGTGTCGATATATTGTCAAAGAAAATTAAACAATCATTATCGTACACCCGCCTTAGGCTAGCCAGAGCTTTTGGATAATTATCCGCGGTAACTTGGAATGCCCTGACTGTTCCTAGCGCGTCTCCAGCCAAACACGATATTAGATGGTTGAATTTTTCGATATCGTGCAGCGTGTCATCTTTGTCAACAAAAGTTTCGAAAAGGCTTATAAAATTTTTAAATTCGGAATGTTTTCCGCTGAAGGTTGGAAGAGCGACGCTCGGCAAACGGCATTGGGGTGTGCGCGTTGCCGGCGGAGCGGAATTGTCAACGCTCTTACGCTTTGTTTCCGCAATTAGGGAAATTAGCAACGATTTTGCTATTATCGCAGTCTCTTCTAACTCTTCGCGGTACTCATCATCTCCATCTTTCGCTTCAATTTTATTTTGTATAAGCGAAGCATTTTCGATGTGCGTATTTAGGATTTCTAATCGACATTCTAACTCAACCGTATTTAAAGAGAATCGACCCTCATTTAAATATCTTTGCGTTCGCTCTATACTCCTCATATATCCATCTCGTTGGTTTTTCAATTCTTCGATTTTCTGGTTGTTGCTTTCTGATTTAAGCATTTTTTTTTTTTTTTTTGGTATCGAAGATTTTTAAATTTAATTTAATTTATTATTTTTTTTTTTTTTTTTAATTATATGTAAATGTGTACAAAAATTTTGTTTTTAAATTTATTAAATTTAAATAATAATAACCAACGAGAGGAATAAGCTGAACGCAAGCAGTGTAGGGGAGTTATTTAAAAGGAATTAATTTAAGGAATCCTAAATTATTTAATAATTCAATTTAATATGCCGAGCGCACGTAGTGTAGGGGAGCACACGCCAAACTCAAACACCAAAAAACGAACAAACGTTTAGGCAGCGGCAACGCTTGCACCGTTCCAGCGATCGAAAACGAAAACGACGAAAGAGAACTCGAAAGAACGGGCTGCGTTGTCTGTGTGTGTGTGTGTGTGTCCGGCTGGCGGTGCTCAACGCAATGCTAACGGAGGATGATGCACTGACCGATAACTAAGGGCAACGAATATATAAACCTGACGCTTAAAAGCGCGGGAAATGGCGAAAAGCGAGGGAAATTTGACGAAAATGCGCGGCAGAAAATTTGCCGGGGATTTAATTCTCGAATTATAACTTTCCACAAGTCTCAACTTTTGCCTTTTTAATTTTTTGCACAGCTATAATTGGTGTTCACAACGACGAGAAATGGGGGAATTTTATTTTTAAAAAAAAAAAACCAGGATGCCGACAAATATTTATTTTATTTTGGTCCAAAGCGATTCACTTACTTATGTATGAATAATTCGAAATATGTAAATATGTATGGATGTATATATCAGAATTATAATTGTTAGTACATGCAAGTTTTATTTATGTCTTGGTTAGAATGCTCGCTATCTACCGAATTTTTCACACGAATGCAAAAAGTTGAAAGATGGGCCAAAACACAATTTAGAACACGCCACAGATTAACTTTCAACTTTTAACACTCTATACCTGGTGGGACGATACACATCCGTCGGCAACTTCCCTCTTCGAATCCATATGCCTTCCTTCGTTGGCAGCAATTGGCGACAAGCAGCGGCAACAACAACTTCTGGTCCAGTTAACGTGGCGCAGCGGTCAAATTGTCCAGCGGCAGCAACGACGAATTAAAGCAGCGGCAACAACGACGAATTAAAGCAGCGGCAACAACAACTTCAATGTTTTAAAGCCGGCGCGATTTATTGTTTTTAATTTGTTTTTTCACCAAAAATACACTCGCGTTCCACTGCAGATCACGTCGGGGTCACCATGAAAATTTAATACTGTTTTGTATTAATAAACGCGAAACTTGTGAACGCAGGGAAGAATTTATTTTTTGGCGATGGCGACGAAAAGGAGTTTGATCAGAACGATGTTCATATAACAACTAACATTTAATTTCAATATATCGACGCTTAAACCTAACTTAACGAAGGGGGCGAGAGACGGGGCGAATTCGCGAGAGCGATTAGATCTTTATTGTGCTCCCGCTCCCGCCTTACACTAGTTAACCAAACAAAAAAAACGCAAAGTGCGCGAACAATAACAAATTTGGTATTTAGCACTTTGAAAAAAATATAATTTTTATTTATCAAAATAGTGTAAACTCAAACTTATAAACTACGGTGGCGCTTATCAAACCTTCGATTGGGAGAAAAAAACTTTATTGATAAATTGAGAGTGTCCGAAATGAGAGTACTGAGGTTTGAGCTGCGTCTGCCAATTTAAAGTATTGGGGGATAAAAGCTTTTTGGAGTTTGGGGTCATTTGTTTATAACGCAAAAGGATGCTTACATTAATTGGTTAGTCGTGGGAGCCGACAATTTGGGGATCTTTCAAGAAGATGTTTATATTAAGTGGATGTGGGTATGTTACTTTCATGCATTAGAAAAGAGCCTGTCCACAGGCGGATATATTAGAGTATATGTGAGTGGGTATATTAGTTTGTGCAGTATTTTCGTTCAATTGTAGGGTATTTTCATTTGTTTAATTCTGTTAAATTTTCTGGGTTCTTAGTATTGTTATACGCTGGCAGAGGGTATTATAATTTTGCCCTTCATGGGACTTTATGTTGACTCATATACTACCTTATCGTCTACAAACTTATTACTCTAGTTTTAACCCTACTCTTAACCTATAAGGATATATAAATATGTACATTTGTGAGGGCTGAGTTTCAGCTCCTCACACTCCATCCCTTCCGCGGAGGTGGATGTGGACGTATGCTCCTCGGCGGGT
The DNA here is from genome assembly GCA_018153365.1 of Drosophila fuyamai. Taxonomy (NCBI): domain Eukaryota; kingdom Metazoa; phylum Arthropoda; class Insecta; order Diptera; family Drosophilidae; genus Drosophila; species Drosophila fuyamai. The sequence continues at coordinate 160,615 of JAECXW010000455.1, read as the reverse complement.
CACCTGTACCCGGTAGTGATCCCCTCCGGCTGCGGCCAAGAAACGTAAGTTTCTGCCATTTGCGCCGCGGATACGCATCCGTATCAGGTTGTGGAGTCCTTTCGGAATCCATTCGTTCGGGGCGCACCATCCCTCAGGTGTCCGCATGAGCGGCTCTGGTTCCTCGGGCTCGGAACCCGGAGTCGTCGTCGGTGGGCGCCTCCTCGATTGGCCATGGTGCGTGACGCAGGCGATTGACGTCCGCCAAAATCCCCGGCGGTTCTAGGTCGTGGTTGGCTGCTGGGTGTTGGTGCTGACGGCGGAATCTCCACCGCCAAGCGTTCGTGGCGGGTACCGGGGCTACGCGCTGGTTGGGCCGGTTGATGATGGTACGTCCTAGCACGACGTCGAAGCTCCCTCGCGGAGACGGAGCTCGGGCTGGCGGCGCGCAGGTGGCTGTCGCAGCGATGGCTGCTCCCGCCGGGGCGGGGCGCGTATCGCGACCAACGGTGGTGGTGAGTCGATCTTTGCGTTCGGTTTTCCCATGGTCTGTACTCGCCGAAGTCTCAGAGGTTTTTGTGTCCTGTCCTTTGAAACGTGCCTTGTCGATGGCGGGATCGAGTGGCCAATCGATGACGATGGGTATCGATTAATCGCGTTCGATCGATGGCGATGGATATCGATTAATCCGATCTAGGCATGAAGGCGTGGTTCCCAGCTTTGGACAAGAAAAGCGGGGCTGAAACCAGTGGTATCCGATACACTGCTGTTGACCGCGAGAGATATCTCCGGGAGTAGCTGATCCCAGGTATTCTGCGGCTCGTCGCCAAGATATTGCGCTATCATGGTCTTAACGGTGCGGTTAGCCCTCTCGGTACGGTTCTGTCGCGGGGTGTATGAGGCGGTATGCTGCAATTCCATTCCCAGGGATTTACAGAAAGCCTGGAATGCTCTGCTGGTGAACTGCGTCCCGTTGTCACAAGCAAGAGTATTTGGGATTCCGAATCGGCTGAGGATCCGCTCTCGGAAGGCCCGCTCCATGTGAGGTACTGTGGCCCATCGCAAGGGGATTAGTTCGACCCACTTGCTGAAGGAATCCAAGAATACAAAGAGAGCCGTATTCCCTTGTTTTGAGCGCGGGAGTGGGCCCACGAAGTCGGCGCAGAGGATCTGGAAAGGTTCGTCGACCTGCCGCGTGAACATTTTTTTATCTGCTTTCTCCTGGCTAACCTTGAAGCGTTGGCAGCTCAGGCATCGTCGCACGTAGACGGCTACTTCTCGGAAAAGTCCGGGCCAGTAATATTTTTGGGCCACCCGCGTACATGTTTTCCGTACGCCCAGGTGCCCGGCGGTTGGATGATCGTGGCACTCCTGCAATACCCTCCTGCGTAAACTAGCGCCCAAGTTTTGTGTCCCACGTCGATAGTTGATATCGTACTGGAACTGCTGTAGTTCCAACGCCCACCTAGCTATCCGGCCCGTGGGGTTGTCGATGGAGCTTAACCACTTTAGCGAGTGGTGGTCAGTGAGTACCTCGAATCTGTATCCCTCGTGGTAGCATCGCATCTTGCGGATTGCCCACACTATCGCGAGACACTCTTTCTTTACTACGGAGTAATTTTGCTCGGCGTTGTTGAGCCGGCGACTGGCATAAGCGATGACCTGTTCTTGCTGCTCTATGGTTTGGGTCAGCACGGCTCCAATGCCGTAGTCGCTGGCATCGGTTTGGAGAACGAATTTCTCCGCGAAATCCGGGCAGGCAAGGATCGGGGCTTCCGTCAACAGCTCCTTCAGACCCTGGAAAGCCTGCTCCTGTTTGGCGGACCATTCCCACTTACGGTGGGAAATTCGGTACAAATCGAAATTCGGTACAAAGCGCCTGTACTAGGACGCTATGACGAGGCATCGGCAAAGCTCCTTGAGATTCGTCGGCGCTGTCAGCTTCCGTATGGAGGAAATTTTATCCGGGTCGGTGTGTATACCTCTTGCAAGTTCTGGACGTGTTCCTTGAGCGTGGAACCGATTACGATGATATCGTTGAACGCCGTGCATTCACGGCTGTCAGTAACCATTTTTGAGATCCAGCGTTGATATGAAACGGGCGTGGCGTAGCCGCTCTAGAATGGTGTGGATCCACGGCAGCGGATATGCATCGGGCGTCGAGTTGTCGACGCACATCCGAACGTCTCCGTTTTTCTTAGGGGCGATGACGATCGGTGCGCTATGTGGACTTTTGGATGGCTCAACCCCACCGTCGCGGAGCAACTCGTCGATCTGTTTGTCGATGACGGCCCTCATCGCAGAATTCCTCGGGTGGTACCTCTGCTTGATCGGTTTGTCATTCCGCATAATGATACTATGTTCGGCGATGTGGGAGTGTCAAACCGGCTAGGGTGTCAAACCGAGAGAGTTCTCGTTCGAGAAATGCTCCTATCCAGGGCTCGGGATAGGTCTCGACGTGGTCGCTGGGGCGTGGCTCATCCTCTGAGTCGTACTTGGCGTCTGCAATTCCGGATCCTGGAATCTAACTCGTTTCGCTTCCTTACGAGACGGTTTACGTTGGATCGCCGATGAGTCAGGGGCGGGCAAAGCTCCAAACCAGCTCGGAGCTGTTGCTAGACCTGTATGGATGACGTGTGCCATTGTGTTCCCACGGTTGGGACGCTGTGGAGCAGCCGTGACGTGGTCACACTGCGGTTGCGCTCGTGGAGCTGCTAGTAGAGGGGCCTCCGGCTGTGGCCTGGTTGCCAAGTCGTTGTCCTGTTATGGTTACGCCCGAGGGGCGGCTTCTGGATGCCTCTGGGTGACGTGCGCCCTGGTGGCGGCTTTTGGGTGCGTCCGTGGGACGGTTTTAGGTGTTGTGTGCGCCAGAGTTGCGGCTTTTGGATGCGCCCGTAGGATGGCTTTTGGTGTGGTGTGCGCCTCTACGGCGGCTTCTCCCTGCGTCGATTTGTGCGCCTGCACGGCGGCTTGTACCGTTGCATTGTTCCTCTGGTCCTGAGTTGAGGGTTGGAGCGTGAGTCCAAGTCCACCGCACTGGAGCGTGGCTGCTCCGTAACACAGGAAATCCATCCGTCGTCCAGCACATCCGCCATAATGAGTACGGCGATGCTGAACCGTGCTTCCCCTAGTTGAATGGTCACCCTGAGGGTTTGAGTTACCTCTCGACCGGTCCCATCGGCTAGCTTGACGTGGGAGCGTACGGCTCGAAGGTTAGTGCCTCTGGGCGTCCGAAGGGGTCCTCGGGTAGTTCCCGGATACTCGAGGCCCTTGCCCGTTTCCCGGCGACTGGTTCCTGCAGCAGCCGACGCACACTGGTCCCAATGCCCAAAATTTTTGCAAGAACCCATTTTTTTTTTTAAGCTATGAAAAAAAAAACATTTTATCTCCTTAGAATAATATACTTTGCATTTAAACATCGCAATTTCGTTACTGAAATTGCAGCCCTGTTAAATTTGGTAGCCCTGAAAGTCAACCGTTCGTTGATCAGAAATGTTGACTTTTTGGCGCGCTAAATAAAAGCACACTTTAAAGTAAGATTGCAAAAGTTCTAGTTAACATTTTAAAACAAAGTAAAATGGAATATATATGTATGTGTAGGTATGTAAAATTTAAGTGTTTAAAATAATAATGACGTCAATCTCCTTTCTCATGCAACTACTATCGCGGCCAAGAAAGCATGCTTGAAACCCGTGGAGGAAGGAACAACGAAAGCTGGGCTTGTACCATTAACTCCAGAAGAAGCTTTAGATTTTTTGATGGAGAATGGATTTACCAAAAAACAGTACATGACTGGAAGGTAAAAACAGAAATTGTGACATTTACCCAAGTTACAAGCAAATTATCGGTGCAAAAGATAATCTGTCGCGTCTGTCTCATTACAGAACTTATTAAACCACACAGCCGAGCGTATTATGCTGTTACAAAAAGACGTGTTCAATGTTTATAAAGATATTTCCGGTTTCACATTAATTGCCAGTTATGGATTTGACGGTTCAACTGGGCAATGCCTTTACAAGCAAAAAATCGGTCTCCGCAGTCTTTTCGATTTTGCAGGCCTCTAAAAATTGAATTCATAAAAGAAACACAAAGTCATATCAGAGCAGAGAAAAAACGACTGGACTCGGAAATTGAAAATTTAGTGCCGTTTGCTTTCACAGATGAGAGCAACAGCGTTTTCCCCATAAATTTTAAACTTAAAATGACATTAATTGATCGGAAAGTTCTTAATACGGAAAAAAGAAATTCAGCATAAATTATGGGAGGAGCTTGGGCTCCATGTCGATAAGCCCAAAGCAAATGGAAGCGGCAATACCAACGACGGGAATACAGCGAGGAGAGCATTTTTCCATACCGACAAATTTGCAAATGCTCTTGGGTTCGACCATGAGATTTTGAAAAATTTATATTTTATTTTAATAGCAATTTCAAGCAACTTTGAAATAGATGCTTCAAAATTTAAAAATTTCTGTGCAAAAACTGCATTTTTATATATAGGCAAGTATCCCTGGTACCCAATGTCAGCTACTGTACATAAAGTACTAGCTAATGGGGCCCAGATCGTTGCCGCAACGTCCCTTCCACTTGGTTGCCTAGGCGAAAATGCATCCGAAGCTCGGAACAAAATTTATAAAAATGATAGACGTTCGCATGCAAGACAAAATAGTCGCTTAAACACCATGACTGACGTTTTTTGTAGAACACTTGATTCATCAGATCCGATGGTTTCCAGCATCCACATCAAGGAAAGAGTTCATCAAAACAAAAAATGCAGCAGTTACCCATTAGAAGTTATTTTTCTTTTCCTAAATAGTTATCCTACTACAGATAATGATGAAGATGACTTGGATACATTTGAATGTAACGATGCCTATTCCTTTGATTTAGATGTTGAAAGTGATTAAAACTTAATTAAGTAAATATATAATAATTTTTCAAGATGCATTATTTAGTTTGGAAGTTGAAAATTGGTAGGGCGGGAGGGGATAGGGGATTAAAAGGATATATACTAAAGTTATTTTATATATATTTTAAATTTATTGGATATATTGGCTATTGGCTTTACTAAAGTTCTTTTATAAATATTTAAAATTTATTGGATATATTGGCCCAATTTTCATGGATGTTTTGTAAATTTTTGTCCCGGGGTGCATTTCTACGGGGCGGAAAGGAAGGCGTGGCCCGATCGGCACAAAATTTTGTCAAGACTTTGCATATATAGTAACTATATAGTGTACCAAGTTTCAAGTCTGTGGCTTCATTTTTCTAGTTTATGCAAAAATATTGGTCATTGGGACCAGTGTGCGACGGTTCGAATGTCCTGTTGGCCACAATCCCAGCAGAACATGATTCTGAGATTTCGACACCCTGTCGCGCTGTGTCCTTCCTGACCGCAGTTGCGGCAGGCCCTGATTGCGTTGATGCGTCCTGGGGGCTGGGGTTCCTGAAGATGAGTGGATGTTAGCTGTCGAAGTGTAATGTCAGTCGTAGTATTTGCCGGCCGTAGTTGCTGTGTTGGTTGGACTGCTGGATAGCCGATGTTCGTCCGGTTCCTTGGAGTCGGGGTGTTGGGTGGCTGTTCCACGTCGGCTCGGCTGGTTCTATAGCCTTGGAGTGCTCGAACCCCGCGGCTGCGTGCGCCTTCAAAGTTAACGGCGAGCTGCGTTAACTCGGCCAGCGTATTGAAGTCCTGTCGCCGAGTGAACATCTAGTATTCTGGTAGCATATTTTCATAGATTCGCTCCAGTTCTTGTTCCCGTGAGATCCCTGCGCGTCTCATTTGCAGTTTGAGATCGACGAGGTATTCCTTGAAAGGCTCGTTTGCCCTCTGGTATCGAGTGCGTATCTCGTCTTCCAGACATTGGTAGTAGCGTGGCGGCAAAAAGAACTGAAGGAACTATCGTCGTACCTCGGTCCATGTTTTTCCCTGTAGACCACTGGTTCGGAACCAGTTTTCCGCTCTTCCGGTCAGCAGGATGATAAGGGCATGGGACAGATACCTCCGGTCGATTCGGTATCTGAGGTGCCGTTAAAAGTGAGTCCCCACTTAGTTACCTTGTCTATCAAGAGGGAAAAGGTGTTTGAATCGAGTGGTGCGGTGGCTGTACGTGTCGTATTTTCCGGCTTCCGAGTTGAAGGTGAGACGCTCCGTGGAACTGTGAGTGTGTGTCCACCACTGGGTTTCTCCACATCGTGTGGTAGTGGCGACAATGGCTTCGTGTCCCCGGAAGGGGTTTTTCCGTATCGTAATTCCAGGTCTTCCAGTTGCGCTAGTACTGCGTCAGTGTGCTCTGGCTGTCGTGCGAATGCGTACAGCCGAGCTCGTTGCTTCTGACTGTACCGCTGTGTTCCAGTCATAGCTCCAGAAGAATGGATGCGAGCTCATGCTTCCTTCGGTAAGAGATCCATGTGACTCCCATGGTCAAAAGAGCAGGGTAGAATTTGATATCCAAGCTGGGTGGTGGTGGTTGACTCTGTTTAATCCTTCATTGCTGGCGACTGTGTGTAGTCCTTCGTTGCTGGCGACTGTATGTAGTCCTTCGTGATCCTTCAAGGATTGTTGGAGATGGTTGGTTAGATCGCGGAGGGATTCACTGACTCTAGTTTACTGGTTCTAGTTCACTGATAGAGGTATACTGCTTTAGGTAGACTGCATCACGTTGACTGATTTTGGTAGACTGCTTCAGGTAGACTGCTTCACGTTGACTGATTTACGTTGACTGATTCGCCGGCTTTATATACTGGCACGGCTTACCTCGGGTGTCTTCGGGCGGGAGAATTTCGGGCGTACGAGCGAGATCGGGCCCTATGCTTCCTACTTCGGGCGACGTCGGCTGCGACGTCGTCGCTAACTTCTTCGTTTGTTTTCGGGGCGCGTTCGTCTGTCTTCGTCCGTTTGTAAGCTTTGTGAAGCTTTGTGCCTATGTTTCGCGTCGTATGCGCCGACGTAGTGTTCGTGCCTATGTTTCGCGTCGTATGCGCCGACGTTTGTTCGTGCCTATATTTCGCGTCGTGTGCGCCGACGTAGTGTTCGGGGACCTGGTGCCCCGAACTATGATTTTTTTTCGTTGTTGCATATGTGTGTACATATGTATGTATGTCCGTGTGTACGTATGTACATCTGTGTCCCGAAAAATATGGTCATGGCACCCGCGTCCTTCCTGACACAAAATTCCCCTAACCTCACTAAACTTCCTCCTATGCTGTCCAAACTGTGGGGCTTGACGTCTTGCATGTCCTGTCTAGTCCCTGTTCGGGCGCCATATAAAGTCGTACCAGGGTCCTCCACAGAAATATTTATATATTTGCAGGGACAGACAGGGCGGGTGGCCAAATGGCCGGAATTGTTGGGCATGGGGAGATTAGGTGGTGGAGGAGGGGTGCAGTTAGCCGGCCCCGTAAGCCCGGGTGCCGACCGTTCCTCAGCCCAACCGTGATGTTGCCGGAACGGGCCCGATCCCGTGCGCCGAGTGTCGGGCTCGTTTGACCAAACGACGGCTACGTCACACGTGAGCCGCCGGCCTGGCTCCGTGGGGATCCCGAGGTGGATAGCGGTCCCGTCAACCGGGAGCCGTATGCTGATCGGGAAGATGTGGGAGTGGCCCCATGGCCGCGGCGTTTGCGACCCCGAAAACCCGGGTGCCGCTCCCATATTGGCCGCCAAGCCAGGTGAGGACCTCGAGGAAGTGGTCTCCACGGCCACGGCGTTTGCGACCCCGAAAACCCGGGTGCCGCTCCTGGCTTGGCCGCCTAGCCACGTGGGGGAGGGGAGGTGATCTCTACAGCCGCGGCATTTGCGACCCCGAAAACCCGGGTGCCGCTCCTGCCTTGGCTGCCGAGCCACATAGGGGAGGGGAGGTGATCTACACGGGAGGAAACCTTGCCAGACAAGCGCCGAAATAAAATGCTACGTTCATTATTTTATTTCCCCTTTAATATAAAAGGTTCCTAGCTCTAGCTCCTATCTGTCTCACCGCCACGAGAGTTGCTCCCCTTAGGGTTCGGGCCGAGGCCAGTCTCACCAGCTCCTCCTGTTCCTCCATCGTCGTGGAGTCCCGCCTATCCATGAGGGCGGGGCCCTATGGGTCTCCTTGTCCTGGGCAGCCAGAAGTGGTACCGCTCGGCTGGGATCCGCCAAGACCCGGACACGTGGTTATCACCTTTCACTCCGAGACGCACGTCCAATCGCCACTGATGCCAAAGACCAACTCCCCGATCGGCGAGCAGAGGGGCGTTCTTGAGCCGTCGTCGACTGCCGATCCCTTTGCTACTCGTCGGCGTTCTCGCCTTCGGCCGGCACGAGAGCTTCGTGTCGGCTTCTGGCTTCGGTCCGTTGTATGCACGTCGGCGCTGTTGCTAAAGGCGCCCTTCGGGTGTGGATGCTGTTCGGCTCGTTTGTTCTGTCGGTCGCTCGGTCGATGATGGCGCTGCCGCTATTGGCTCTGCTCCTCTGCCGCTGTGTGGCTCTGCCGGGGTTGGCTCTGCCGGTGATGGCTCTGCCGCTGTGAGGCTCTTCCGGTATTGGCTCTGTCGTTATTGGCTCTGCCGGTGTTGGCAGTGTTGTCGCTGACGGCGGGATAGCTAGCCTGCCCGTGGTGGTGTAGCCCTTATGCTAATATTTACAATGCCCTTCATGGGAGCTTATGTTGACTCTTATACTACCTTATCCTCTACAAACTTATTACTCTAGTTTTAACCCTACTCTTAACCTATAAAGATATATAAATATGTACATTTGTGAGGGCTGAATTTCAGCTCCTCACACATTTATTTTTATAATTCAATAATTGTAATATGCCAGCGATCGAAAACGAAAACGTCGAAAGATAACTCGAAAGAACGGGCTGCACTGTCTGTGTGTGTGTATGTGTGTACGGCTGGCGGTGCCCAACGCAATGCTAACGGAGAATGAAGAACTGACCGATAACTAAGGGCAACGAATATATAAACCTGACGCGGCAGGAAATTTGCCGGGGACTTAATTCTGGAATTATAACATTTCACAATTCTCAACTTTTATTATAATCGTTAGTACATGCAAGTTTTATTTTTCTTGGTTAGAATGCTCGCTATCTACCGAATTTTTCACACGAATGCAAAAAGTTGAAAGATGGGCCAAAACAAAATTTATGACACGCCACAGATTAACTTTCAACTTTTAGCACCTGATGGGAAGATATACATACATCCGTCGGCAACTTCCCTCTTCGAATCCATATGACTTCCTTCGTAGGCAGGAATTGGCGAAAGGCAGCGGCAACAACAACTTCTGATAAAGTTATCGGAGAACTGCAGCGGTCAAAATTGTCCAGCGGCAGCAACGACGAAGTAAAGTAGGCAGGAACTGGCGACAAGCAGCGGCAACAACAACTTCACTGTTTTAAAAGCCGGTTTCACCACAAAAAATAACACTCGAGTTCCACTGCAAATCACGTCGGGGTCACCATGAACAATTTTAATACTGTTTTGTATTAATAAACGCAAACTTATGATTGCAGGGGAAATTTATTTTTTGGCGACGAAGCGACGAAAGAGAGTTTGCTTGATGAGGTTCATTTAATAACTGACTTTAGTTTCAATATAAAACACTTAAGCCTAACTTAACGAAGGGGGCGAGAGACGGGGCGAATTCGCGAGAGCGATCTTTATTGCGCTACCGCTCCCGCCTTACACTATTCAATATTAAACAACGCAAAGTGCGCGAACACCCACCTCTTAAAATAGTTAATTTTGACAAAAACGTTTGCCGACGGCTTAAAAATGTAATTTTTAATAATAATCGCTTACTCACCTCCTATAAATAGTTTATTTTGACCACAACGTTTGTCAACGGCTTAAAAAAAATTGTTTCGAAAAATTATATAGTATTCCCACCTCCTAAAACGAAGTTAATACATTTATGAGTTGACAATTTTAGCAGATAGTTAAATATTAAAAGTATTTTTAGCCTGACATTTGAAGGTTCTTACCATTTTACCTGAAGCAAGGGATTTGAATTATGTAAAGGTTTTTTTTAACTCGTACTTTCCAAAACCACAAATTTATAATCGCGCAATTGTAAGCCTCGAACACTTGTCGCCTTTTAAAAAATTGTTTTCCTTCTCGATTCTCATATTAGGTCTACTTGTCATTTGGGTGTTCTTAAATTTTTTACCTGAAGCCAAGGGTTTAAATTTTTAGGGTTTTTATAACTAGTACTTTTCAAAACCATAAAATTATGATTGCACAACTGTAAGCCTGGAACACTTGTCGCCTTTTGTCTACCTATAAACTTCGTTTAACTTCCTTATTTTTCGAAAAAATGATTTTTAAGGGGTGCGCAAACGATTTATCTTAAAAATTACATTTTTAAGCCGTCGGCAAACGTTTTTGTCAAAATTAACTATTTTTAAGAGGTGGGCAAACGATTTTTTTTAAATTCTTAAATTTCACGAGATGGGCAAACATGGGCATCTTTTATTTTTCGAAAAAAAGATTTAGGGGGTGGGCAAACAATTTTGTCTGCAGTTAAATATAATCAAAACTTAAAACTCGAATATTTTCAAAACTATTAATAGTCTCAAAATTCTAAAAGATGGGTAAACGTGGGCGGACGATTCTCTTGCGATTAAAAAAAAAGTCGATAAAGTCAACTTTTATGTTTTCAAAAATGTTCGAAGATTCCATATTTTCAAAACTTAAGGTGGGAAAAAAAATTAAAAAGTGGGCAAACACTAGCAAAAAATGGGCAAACGATTACGCTAGAACTGTGTTCTCTTTTATTGCCTGACACCGCTTAAGGACTCCTTAAGTTTGGTTTGTCCACGACCTAGCACCGTAGTAGCCTCAGCCTTTTAGAGTTGTCGTTGTTCGGCGTCTCGACCTTTCAATCTTGGGGCACTTACTCTTTGACTTGTTCCGTACCGATAATTCACGGTATATCCTCTTTGTGGGGGTCCAAAGTTCGCAAGCTTACCGTTTGACATTGTTGCCCTTGCCATGCGACGGTCCAAGGTCCATTGCGGTACCGCTGATGCGAGGTACGTCCTCTTTGTGCGGGTCCGAAGTCCGCCCGTTCTCCGTTCGACCATGTTGCCAGGGCCATGTGAGGGTCCAAGGTCCGTGCAGTTCCCGATTGACCTGAATGCCCTTTACTCCTCCGGCACTCTCGCCTGCATCGCTGTTGCCAAGACGCTCTAGTGCATTGAGACTTGTGGCGAAGTTTTAAGACTCCTCACAGTACAAAAGTGCTTTGGGTAATAGAATAGGTAGAAACAGGAAATGCACACATTGTTTTTCTGTTTTCATACCTGTTATTTCCCTATAAACGAATCTTGGTGACAGCGTATTTTACGTTGCTATTGTAGGGATCTTTAAGATCAGCTCATTATCCAAAAAGAAGCACTCTGCCATATATTCTCGTTTAGGAAGTTAAGTTATGGAGAATCTAGAATTATTAAATAAATAAATATTTTGCCCTGCACTTTCTAGTTTTTGAAATCAAAACATTTTGTAATGGGTCCCTAAGGATCGCTTAATATATTTGCAATTCTGTAAATTTTTAGCCAATTGTTCAACTTTTATTCAAACCGGTTAATCTTCAGGGAAGTCATAAATTTGTATTTGTCATGTTTTTTATGAGATCCGAATTCTTCCTCGCAGTTTAATAGCCCTAAGCTTTTAGAAGAATTCCTTATGTGCAAAAAACGCTGGTGGTAGACTGCAGAAGGGGAACAACCCGCAGATTCAATGAAAAGAACTTTTCGTAGCGGAATGTATGCAACCACTGACTTCCGCTGTGGCTTTCAATGGCTCTACTTAAGAAACAAAACATCAATCATCTTCTGATGTATTGTCTTATATACAATACGAATCTTAAGCCGATTACAATAGTGCTTGGAGAAAAAAGTTTAGGTTTTCTTACGTTTAATCTTTTAAAATGAAAGGGACTTGTGGAAGTAAAACTTCCTAATTGAGGCCCAGCCAATGTAGCATCTGCATATTAAGCTTTTTGTTCAAAAAACTAATTTATAAGTAAGTAAGTACATATAGATGTGACAGTCCCCCTAGACGGGGAGGTGGAGTCTTAATTTAAGTTGATTTAAACCTCTCGTCAGTGGAGATATTTTTTGAGGAATTCAATACCATCGAATTTTCTTGCGTAAAGTTATCGCTTTCTGGTAACTCTATATATATAACTTGCGCATATATTCCGCCGTTGTCTGAACTTCCTCTGCGTCAGAGGAGTTTTTAAGTAATTAAGATTATTTGCGTAAAGTTATCACTTCCTGGTAACTCTATATATATTTATAACTTGCTCATATTTGCAGAACCATTCTATATCAATTAATTCTCGTTGTCAACACGGATTAATTAATCATAGATCCATAATCACTTACCTTTTGAATAAAGGGCTTCAATAGTAGCTTTAAAACAGGCGTCAATAACACTGACTTTAGTAAAGCGTTTGAGTTCGTAAATCACTTATATGGGTTTCCAGTTATATGAATGGCAGGTAAAGCATTTGAGTTTGTAAATCACTTATATCGATTTCCAGTTATATGAATGGCAGGTCGCATACGGTCCTTTTTAAAAATTATATTTTTAAAATTCAATTTCAAGGGAGCCATCTTGGTCCGCTTCTTTATACAGTATTTATTTACGATCTCCCCTCAATTATAAGTCATTCTCGCGAACTTATGTACGTTAAAATCTTTAAATATATAAGATAACCAACAACCATCATAATATTTAGATCATTTGAACGCATGAGCTGTTCCATAGGCAACAGAAGTGATGATAAAAAGTAACTAAACATTCCGTTCTCCCCGGATTGTGGGTCTGATATTTCCTTCCGCCTGCAGCCAGCCAGCCAGCCCACCAGCTCTTCGCTGATGAAGCTCGCTGTGGCGCCGGTATCCACCGTGGCATTAATTCTGGCGTAACTGTGGCGGACAGTTGCATTTCCTTCACCTTCAGATAGCCCATTAATAACGAGAGGCAGCGACTCTGAACAGATCAGAACATGTTCTGACTCCTATTTTGAGGCATGGCCAGCAGAACCTAAGCCGTTGAATGCAGCACGCCTCAGTTTAGAACCCTGCCAGATCTGGGCAGAATTGCGCACGCTCCCGCAGCGATCAGCTGCTCTGGTGCCTTGGTGGTGCGTCTGTGCTTACCTGTCATCGCCTGCACACAGCACCCTGGACGGCTGTGGGCCATTTCACCGGATGGGTCTGCAAGTGCTGCTTCTGGGCATTGTTCTCCAGCTCGAACTTCTGCCTTTGCTGGTCTAACTCGTCTGCCAGCGCTATCAGGGTGACTATATATCGACACTCATACTGATGAATGATCATTAGGAAGGCCGGCGTGCTGTTCTTCAGAACTTCCTTGGCATACATACCATAAAGCTTTGCAAGCTTTGCCATGTATCCTTGGGGAATAAAGTAGCCCTAAAAACAGTAGATGAAGTATCCACAGAGCCAATTGTTGGCTATGAGCCGATTTTAGGCTCTGTCATGCATCAATTCCGTCATTGCTTTTCGGACTTGGTTTATGTGTGCGTCCTCGATCTTTCCTTTATTACGCGGCATCTTTCCTGCTACCTGCCATTACTTGCGATGCTTAAAACATCTAAGATCGTTATCAAGCCCTCGGCATTCGGGGCTTAAAGCATGAACTTCGGGAAGCTTCCGGTATCTTTTTTCCAGCTCCGTTTCCAAGTCTGGTCAACGAAGTCTTCCAGAGTCTTGGAACTTTTGTTACCTTGGTCAGGGTGTCAGATTTAACGACCTTATTCTAGTGTTCTTGCTCGCAACGTAAACGTGCGCCTATATTACGATATTGTCTGTGAACCAAGAAAAACGGATCCGGCTGGGTCTTGCCCCCGTCACGGAATCCAGAGGAGGTAGTGCGGATCACGTATCGCCTGATCAACTCGCAGCGCACTGAAGCAAAGTGAAGTCCCGCCTCCTTCTCTCAGTACTTTGGGGCGTGCGAACGTGCTCCATCTTCGCGATGTGCGCTGATAATTTCTCATATCCCAAAAGGCATTACAAAAACTTCAATATTCAAAATTTTGACTTACCCAAATGAATTTAATGACATATAAACAGAACCTTTAGAACCCAAGCACTATTCTCAAAATAATCAAATATTTTCATTTAACATAAAAGAAAGAGTTACAAATAAATGCATTATAGGAATATTAAACCAAGCCAATGCCGAATGTAGATACACAAAATTTATAAAAAATATGAAATAAATTATATGGAGCCAAGTAATTACTACCGAAAACTATTTTAAGTCAAACATGTATAAATTAAGCAATAGTTGTCGAAGGAAATAAAATCGTAAAAGCATTTAGTTGTTCTGTCTAAATCGAAAACATTTTAATAACAAATACTATAATGGATTACACACAAACTATTTATGTAAACAATAATGTAACAATGTTAGAACCACTGTCAATAATTGAAGCAACAGATATAATAAGAATACATAAAAGAAAAAATAACACATTTTAAGGTATAATATTTACTATTTAAATTGTATAATTATAATTTTAATTCTTTACTTCATTTATAAATTAGGAGTATTTCGAAAAACATTGTAATTAAATATAAAAATAAAAAGGAAAACAATACTGAGAACCCAGAAAATCTAACAGAATTAAACAACAAATACATACAAATACTACACAAACTAAAATACCCACTCACATATACCCTAATATATCCGCCTTAGGACAGGCTCTTTTCTAATGGATGGGGAAGTAACATACCTACACCCACATATCTACCACATAATATTAAATATTTACATTACGCATTTGTCACACCCAAAATCATCGGCTCCCAAGGGTCGCCAATTAATATAAACATCTTTTTGAGTTATAAACAAATGAAAGAACCCCAAATTGTCGGCTCCCACGACTGACCAATTAATGTTAACATCCTCTTGCGTTATAAACAAATGTCCCCAAACTCCAAAAAGTTCTAACCCCCAATACTGTAAAATTGCAGACGCAGCTCAAACTTAGATCGCTCTCATGCTCAGTGCTCTCATTTTGGACACTCTCAATTTATCAATAGAGTTCTTTCTCCCAATCGAAGGTTTGATAAGCGGCACCGAAGTTTATAAGTTCGAGTTTTAAGTTGAATCTTGTAAGGAGCAGGCCTATCTCTCCCAGTTCGCGTTTCCACTATTTTAATCAATAAAAATTATATTTTTTTTTAAAAAGCTAAATCCTGAATTTGTTATTATATTCTTGTGCCACCGCAACTTTTAATGACTTCGGTCCATTGAATCTACCAAATTGGCACAAATTGATGGTTCAATGGAGTACCACCCGGAATTCACTTTAATCCCATAGAGCACCTTTGGGGGATAATAAAGAAGATGATTGGTGGGCTTAAGTCCAAAAATAGGGAAGATTTGTTGGGAAATGCCATAACTTTCGTGTTTGAAAAGTTAGGAAGTTGGGATTTTTTATGATTGTTAAGAATGCATCATATAAATAATTTTGGAGAATATAATTTACAGAATATTCTGTAAGGGTATTTCAACTTTGGCCCCGCCCGAAGTTAGCTTATCTTTCTTGTCTTGTTATATTTTGACACATAATTGCGTCAAACCAAATCAGCTTTGGTTATTTTGCATGCACTATGGGGCCAACGACAACTTTTGTTGACCAAAATTAATAAGTCGCTAAATTTTAAAGATATCGAGATAAAACTTAACCAATTTTTTGGTATCCTTAGGCAACATATATGTTAAAAAGAATAGGATCGGACGAATATATCACATAGCTGCCATACGATCGATTTATTCAACTTTGTTGTTTTTAAGGTAATCGAATAAATTATATTTTTCATTATATACTTTATAAATAAAAATTAAATATATTTTTTTATATTTTTTATATCTACTTCTGAATAGAATTCAAAATGCAAAACAAAATGTTCTTCGTTCTACAAAGGTGCAATGTAATTGCATAAAAATCTGATTAAATAAATTGTATTAATAAATATTAAAAAAGGCACCTGCTATTAAACCTCATGCTCTTCGGATTCAAGTCCAATATTGTCTGAAAAATTTAAAAAATATTCTTATCGAAACTATTGTCTAAGTTGCAAAGCTTGAGGAGCTGTACTTAAAAATTAAATTTTAAAAAGTGGCAATATGTGGTGATTCCAACCATCTACATTCTAAAAAGAATTTAATACTTTACAAATCTCAATGGGTTTCAGATGTGGACTCCGCTGGACTCACTTTGTTGCTCTACTTTAAAGTTATTTTTTCTAATTAAAAAACGGATTTTAGATAACTCACTTTAACACTTAAGTACAAAGACAACACGATAGATTTCAACCGTTTAAACACATAAACACTTAGTACACACCACCATTCATCGAAATTATATCATTCGGACGTTGATGCATTATGATCAGCGCATACAAGTGTCCCTTACGACACCAAGCAGTGCTTGTTACGCGCGGAGCCTAAAAGGCGTAAAAACGAGATCGCTAGAAGTTAAAAGCACAATGTAGAAGCGGACAGACTATGATTAGAAATACGTACGAGTCTAATACTAATACTAATTTTGTGCTTCTTAGTTAGATAAAATTAATGCTTTTAAGCTTGGCAAAAAGTCGGTAGTAGAAATAATGTGGTATAGTCTATTATAGTCGTTACACAATACTCTAAACGAGCAAATAATAAAAAGTTCTTTTGCACAGACTCTATCCGGGCTATATGTACACCATACTGAGGACTCCAAACTGCTGAACAGTACTCAGGGATTGGACGGACGAGTGAAATGAACAGAGTCTTTGTAACATAGGGATCATCGAATTCCTTTGACCACCTTTTAATAAATCCAAGTACTCCCCTGGCTTTAATCACCATAGAAGTAATATGGTCACAAAACTTAAGTTTTGGGTCAATGAGGACGCCAAGGTCATCAACGTGCGTAATTCTAGACAACGCGCAACCAAGGTTGTTATAATTATTACATAGAACGCGAAAGGGCTCATGCAGACAAAAATTTGATATATGTACATCGTGGCAAAATTTAGAGGAATATAATTTCATGTTAGTCTAGCAGGAACATTGAAAGTTAGGTGGTTTACAAGTTCTGCGGAATCAGTATCACCTCTAATAAGATTTTGTATAAAAATACTACCAAGCATTGTTCTACGATTTACAAATGTAGGTAAATTAAGCAACAGTAATCTACTTTGGTAGGAAGGTAGCCTTACGTTTTGATCTCAGTTCAAATTACGAAGCGCAAATAGAAGAAATTTTTTTGTACCGACTCAATACGGTCAATGTGCACTTGATATTGTGGACTCCAAACCGACGAACAATATTTCAAAATAGGACGGACAAGGGGGGTAAATAATAATTTGGTCGTATAAGGGTCATCAAATTCTTTTGGCCAACGCTTTATAAACCCAAAAACACTCATGGCTTTCTTAACAGTGGACATTATGTGGCAGTCAAATTTAAGTTTAGGATCCAGAAAAACACCTAAATCGTTAACTGAATATATACGGTCGAGTGGCATATTTTCCAGAAAGTAACTGATAAACGTATGAGTACTTTAAAATGTTGTACTCACACCATCCATGAAAACAATTAATATCTGACTGTAAGTTAAATTCCGAAGCTATATCATTATATGATAAACAAAGCTTAACATCATCAGCATTCATTAGTACACGAGAATGTGTTATGATAGAGGGAAGATCGTTGATAAACAAAGTAAACAGCAAAGGGCCCAGATGACTTCTCTGAGGCACTCCAGATGTCACGTAGATACATTTTGAAACAGAATTCTTGAATATAACCCTCTGAGTCCTATTATTCAAGTAACTTCAAATCCAAGTTAACAGATTACCAGGAAACCCAAGAAGATCTAATTTGAATAAAAGAAGAGAGTGGTGGACGGAGTCAAAGGCCTTACTAAAATATGTATATATAACTGACGTTACATGAAATTTTTTTTCTGAAATCCATTTATTACAATAGAAGACAATTCAAGAAGGTTGGTGGTGGTCGATCTTCGCTTAACAAAACCATGCTGACACGGTTATATAAGCGACGAACATAAATGTTGCAAATGAGAAGTGATAATACGTTCATAATAGGAATTGCCGACAATTTGGAAATACCTCTATAATTCTTGGCATCATCCTTCGCACCCTTTTTATGAAGTGGAATAATAAAAGAGTCCTTCCAGATTGTAGGAAAAACTGATGATGAAATAGACAAATTAAAAAGTTTAAGAAATGGTTTGTAAATGGTTGACGCACAAAACTTGAGCACACATCCAGGGAGTCCATCTGGACCGGGAGAATAAGTCGGCGTTGTTGTTGCTAAATCTATTAAGAGAGAGTTTTCAGTAATTAAAGGGGTAAAAATACAATTTTCCCTATTTAAGGGATTAGGGTAGTTAGAATTTGACCAAGCTATCGAACTATAAGTGGTTTGGAAAAACTCAGCAAAAAAAATCAGCAATTTCAGCATCCGTCGATGCTTCCGTTGAGTTTAGACGTACCGATGAAGGCAATGCCGATGACTTACGCTTGGCATTAACAAAGTTGAAAAACTGTTTTGGATCATTTGAAAATTCAAATTTACATCGATTTAGATACAAAGAATAGCAATGACTGTTGAGAACATTAAAATCCGATCGAGCCACTACATATTTCAAAAAATCTGATGGCTTACCCGATTTTTTATACTTTTTATAAGTATTTGATGCGGGTTTATTATATATAATAACAAATTCGGGATTTAGCACTTTGAAAAAAATATAATTTTTATTTATCAAAATAGTGTAAACGCGAACTGGGAGAGATAGGTCTGCTCCTTACAAGATTCAACTTAAAACTCAAACTTATAAACTACGGTGGCGCTTATCAAACCTTCGATTGGGAGAAAAAACTTTATTGATAAATTGAGAGTGTCCGAAATGAGAGTACTGAGGTTTGAGCTGCGTCTGCCAATTTAAAGTATTGGGGAATAAAAGCTTTTTGGAGTTTGGGGACATTTGTTTATAACGCAAAAGGATGTTTACATTAATTGGTTAGTCGTGGGAGCCGAAAATTTGGGGTTCTTTCATTTGTTTATAACTCAAGAAGATGTTTATATTAATTGGCGACTCTTGGGAGCCGATGATTTTGGGTGTGACAAATGCGTAATGTAAATATGTTTATGTGGTAGATATGTGGTTGTGGGTATGTTACTTTCATGCATTAGAAAAGAGCCTGTCCTCAGGCGGATATATTAGAGTATAAGTGAGTGGGTATATTAGTTTGTGTAGTATTTTAATTGTAGGGTATTTTCATTTTGTGCAATATTGTTTAATTATGTTTAATTTTCTGGGTTCTTAGTATGGTTATACCCTTGCAGAGGGTATTATAATTTTGGTCAGAAGTTTGTAACGCAGTGAAGGAGACGTTTCCGACCCTATAAAGTATATATATTCTTGATCAGGATCAATAGGGAAGTCGATATAGCCATGTCCGTCTGTGCGTCTGTTTCAATGCCGTTTGCGAGCTCAGTTTAAAAGCTAGCGATCTGAAACTTTCACAGTCGTCCTAAAACATGTGTACGCAGATCAAGTTTGAAAATCGCCCTGATCATAGACGTCCGATCAGGGCGATTTTCAAACTTGATCTGCGTACACATGTTTTAGGACGACTGTAAAAGTTTCAGATCGCTAGCTTTTAAACTGAGCTCGCAATAATCCTATAGCTTCCATAGGAACAATCGGATATATCTTGCAAGAATTGATGATATATCGCGCAGTGTAAAGCTATTGACATGAATCTTTCCAAATCGTATTTTTTATGCATTCCTTCATCAAGGTAAAAGCGCGTGACGATCGGATGTCTATATCCTAAAGCTCCCATAGTAACAATAGGGTAAAATCGGTCCAAATTTGATGTTTTTCAGAATATTTCGGGCTGTGTAAACGCTATTGCCATTCATTTTTTTAAATCATTTATTTTATGCATTCTTTCATCGAGGTAAAAGCGCGTGCCGATCGGACGTCTATATCGTATAGCTCCCATAGGAACAATAGGGTAAAATCGGTCCAAATTTGATGTTTTTCAAAATATTTCGCTATTGACATAGCTATTGAAATAAATTTTTCCAAGTCTTATTTATTTACTCATACCTTGAACAGGGTAAATGCACTGGCCAATCGGACGTCTATATCTTACAGCTTCCGTAGGAATAATTGTTAAAGGCTGTACAAATATCCCTTTTTTTCTATTTTTATATGACATTTTTGCAGTATAAAAGCTATTGACATGAAATTATGCAAATCTATTTTATTAATGTATACCTTATTCATTTCGCTACTTTCTCAATTTTAGTAATTTCGGCAAAGTCTGCAAGGGTATTAAAACTTCGGCTTGCCGAAGTTAGCTTCCGTCCTCGTTTTGGTTTTGATTTTTATATTTAATTACAATGTTTTTCGTAATATTCCTAAATTTATAAATGAAGTAAAGAATTAAAATTATAATTATTACAATTAAAAGAGTAAGTATTATAATTTGAAATGTGTTCTTTTTTCTTGTATGTATTCTTATTATATCTTTTGCTTCAATTATTGACAGTAGTTTAATCATTGTTACATTATTGTTTACATAGATAGTTTGTGTGTAATCCATTATAGTATTTGTTATTAAAATGTTTTCGATTTAGACAGAACAACTAAATGCTTTTACGATTTTATTTCCTTCGACAACTATTGCTTCATTTAGACATGTTTGGTTTAAAATAGTTTTCAGTAAATTCCAAGTAATTATAATTTTGGCTCTATATAATTTGTTTCATTTTTTTTATACATTTTTGTGTATCTATATTCGGCATTGGCTTGGTTTAATATTCCTATAGTGCTTTTATTTGTAACTCTTTATTTTGTGTTAAATGAAAATTTGATTATTTTGAAAATAATATTTGTCTTCTAAAGGTTCTGTTAATATGTCATTAAATTCATTTGGGTAAGCAAAATTTTAAATATTGAAGTTTTTATAATGTCTTTTGGGATATGAGAAATTATCAATATTTGATAAGTATTGGTTTGTAAAAAGTATTAAAATTAATAGGATGTTGATAGTGTTGATCAACAAGTTAGTTTTGGTTTTCATTTGGCGTGCATCTGGAATTATCGTATTTATTTTCATTAAGTTTCTTTGTTTTCTTATATTAAGACTTATAATGATTTATTTTTCTTCCTCTGTTAACTTCTTCGTAATGATTATCATCTAATTTTGTGATTTTTCCTTTCTTTTTAAACGGATTAATGGATTTTGATATCTTATATCAAATTCCAATTTATTTCGTGATTCATTTAGTTCTTCTATTTTATTGATTTTATTTGACTGTGTATTATATATTGGAGTACCATCGAAAATAAAAATATCTGCCGGAGTTCTGCCTGTGGTATTATGTTTTATGATTATAGACATAAAGAATAGTTTCAAATTTTGTTAGCTTATTTTCTATGTCTGTTTTACTGCTTATGATTCTTAATTTTTCATTTACTGTTTTATGAAATCTCTCAACGTCAGAAATTCCATTTTTCTTGTTGTTATATCAATAAGAACATCTTCATATTTTAACCAAAGTTGCAATGCTGCACACATGAAAGCTGAATCTTTGTCTGCTTTAATTTGGCTTGGTTAACCCATTTCATTGAAAACTTTAGTTAATGTTTTATGCTTCTAACCAATCTCGACTGTTGAATTCAATTAAGGTGGCAAATTTTGATTAAATGTCTATACAAGATAAAATTTTTTTATTATCTATCTTATAAAAATCAATGACATATTTTTATCTTGGGTTAAAAGTTTCTGGGGTTATTTCGAATTCTAATTTAGTATTTCTATGATCTGTTTTTGCAATGTTGCATACTTCGCATTCATTAATAAAATATTGAGTTAATTTTTGGTGATCGGGAATATAATATTTTTCCTTAAAAGTGCTGTTTGTTTTTCTTCTTCCTGGAAGTAATAGTTCTCTGTGTGTTTTAATAATAATTCCTTTGAATTCTGCGTAAGTGTTAATATCTATTAATTTACTATTAGTTTTCATTGTTTTAGTTAAGTTATCTGGGGAAATAATTTCAACGTATGCCTTTTGAAAAATTAAAAAGTCTGTTTCAATTGGAAAATATATTATGCTTTTCTTATTAGAAAAGTATTCAATTATTAATTGTTTTGCGTATTCGATTGTCATCTCTTTATAAGTTATTATGATTTTTGTTTTATGAAAATAATTTATTACTTCGATTTCATTTGAGTCTCCTCTTATAAATTCTAGTTGTCTGTTATAATAATTCAGTGGTCTTTCTGTTATTGAAATGTGAGTTTGCTTATCTTCTGGTGCATTATGCACTGTAGCTACTGTTGTTATTGTATTTGAATTACTAGAAGTCTCACCTAAATAGGCTTCCTTTATTCTTATTCTAGATAAGGCGTCTGTCACATGGGTTTTCTTTACCAGGCAAATATTTTATTTTAAAATCAAACTCATTTAGTTTGATTTTCCAGCGCTGTAATTTCATATTAGGTTCTTTGATATTATTGAGCCATACTAGAGGCCTGTGATCACTTAGGATCAGAAATTTTCTGCCAAAAAGATAGGACCTGAAATATTTGAGGGCCCAGACAATAGCTAAAAGTTCTTTTTCTATTGCCGAATAATTAATTTCGTGTTCTTTAAGAGTTCTGCTGGCATAACAGATTGGTTTATGATTTTGCGATAATACTGCTCCTATAGCAATATTACTTGCATCTGTTGTTAATGAAAATGATTTTTCGAAATTTGGGTATATAAGTATTGGATTGGACATTACTAAAAGTTTAAGTTTTTCAAACGCTTGTACATAATCATTATCTTTTATATTAAAAGTTACGCATTTTTTAAGTTTTGCTGTCATTGGTTTTGCTATTTTAGCAAAGTTTGGGATAAATTTCCTATAAAATCCACAAAAACCTAAAAAGATTTAATTTGTTTTTGGGATAGGTTAGGTTAGGACGGCTGCCAGACTGTAGCCTGGTACACTTAGACCTCTGTGGGTCCATTGTGATACCGTATGATCTCTATTTTTGGGTCCCCTATCCGTTAAGAGTCAGCCTGTAGGTTGGTCGATCAGCAGGTCCCCCATCCGGAGGATTTAATAAAAGAGCTTAGACTCTTCAGGTTAGTCTGCGATATTTCGGTCAGGTCATTTATGAAAGGATATCCTAAGTGTTTCAGTCTAAGCCTGCATAGGGCTGGGCATGAACAGAGTAGGTGTTCCACCGTTTCCTCTTCTTCCTCATCCCTGCAGCTTCTACAGAAATCGTTTTTTGGGGCTTTTAGCCTGCCGGCGTGTGCGCCAACGAGCCAGTGGCCTGTGAGTACTCGAATTAGCATGCCGCACTCAGTGCGGCTGAAATTGAGTAGTTCTGATGTTTTCTTATTGTTTATTACAGGCCATGTCTGGTGAGAGATTCGGCATTGCGGTGTGTTTTGCCAATAAGCGTTGGCTAATTTGCTGAAGTGGTTTTTAATAATTAGCTTGCAAGTAGCCATCGGCATGCCGACATTCTCCTTTCCTGGAAGGAGAGGTATGGTGGTGCCTTGCCTGGCTAGCTCGTCTGCTATACAGTTGCCTACGATATCCCGGTGACCCGGAACCCATATAAGGCTGACAGTAAACTGACTAGCCATCTCGTGGAGAGATTTGCGACAGTCTGCTATTGTTCGGGAGTTTGTATTTGTCGAGTATATTGATTTAATAGCCGCTTGGCTATCACTATATATGTTTATGTGTCTGTTCTGGGTGTTTAAATCCCTTAGACAGACAAGTGCTTCCATTATAGCATACACTTCCGCTTGGAAGACACTGCAGTGGTCAGGAAGTCTGAAAGACCGCCTGATCTCTAATTGCTCGGAGTATATGCCTCCACCTACGTGTCCGTCTAGTTTGGAGCCGTCTGTATATAAACAGATTGCGTCTATTGAGCCCGGTCGGCCACGATCCCAGACTTCCCTGCCTGGGATCAGAGCTTCGAAGGGCGTGTGATTGTATTCACGGGTTTTACATAGATCCGTTTTTGGCGGGATCAATTTGTCATGCTGAAGAATCTTAGCGTGACCATACAGTTGGGCTTTCCACTGCCCTGTATCCCTTAGTCGAATGGCTGCCGATTTCGCCCTTTCCATTCCTGCTAAGTCCAGACTCTGGAGGTTCAAGATCGCATTCAGCGCTTCGTTTGGGGTAGTTCGAAGGGCTCCACTAAAACACAAAGCCGCCATGTGCTGCACTTTGTTAAGGGGAGTTAAGATACATTGTTTGTGTAAAGCGGTCCACCACAGAGCCACTCCATATAGTAGGATTGGCTTGACTACCGCTGTGTATATCCAATTGACGATTTTAGGGGACATACCCCATCCTAGCCCGATTGCTTTTTTACAAGAGTAAAGTGCAATGGTCGCTTTCTTGGTTCTCTCTTGGTTGTTTAAGCCCCATTTAAGACGCTTATCTAATACTAACCCCAAGTATCTTGCGTGCTCGCTAAAAGAGAGATTACAGTTGTTTAAAGTTGTTTTTGGGATTTGGGTATAGGAACATTTTTTATTGTCTCTATTTTGAGCGGATTTGGTTTTATACCAGTTATTGTTATAATATGTCCAAGGAATTCTGTTTCCTTTTTCATAAACTCGCATTTGTCGAGTTAAAGCTTGAGATTAGCTTCTCGTAATTTTTCAAATACCTTTCGCAATGATAATACATGTTCCTCCAATGAAGTGGAGTACACGATAATATCGTCCATGTAGACCAAACAATCCTTGTAGATCAAATCTTCTAGGAGATTGTTCATGCACCTTTGAAAGGTAGCAGGGGCATTTTTCAATCCAAAGGGCATTCGAGTATATTCATAATGACCATTTTGGTGGAAAAATCTGTCTTTGGAATAGTATTTTCATCCATTTGTATTTGGTGAAAACCTTTTGCGAGGTCAATAGTGGTAAAATATTGGCATATACCAATTTTGTCCAATATTTCATCCATGACCTGGATAGGGTATTTGTCATCTACCGTAATTTCGTTTAAATTACGATAGTCAATTACGATACGGAACTTTTTTGTTCCAGATGCATCACCTTTCTTAGGTACTATCCAAATAGGTGAGCAATTTGACTTTCGGATTATTCCCTGTTTTATCATATCCCTCATTTGCGAATCGACTTCTTGGTCGTAAGCTTGAGGATATTTGTATGGTTTTTGTAAACCGGTTGCTCATTTTTTGTATGAATGACATGCTTGATAGTACTCGTGAAAGTCAAATTGTCACTTTCTTTGTACTGTATGTCACTAAATTCATATAAAATTTTCTTAAAATTATCTTTTTCCTCGTCATTAAGGTGTTCTAATCTAAACTTATTGGTTTCTTGCAAGTCGTTATTTATTGCGAAATTAAAAGGTGTATCTGTTGAAAATGGGGGATCGCAGCAATCAATTTCTGATTCTCCTTGTTTATATTCGAAGTCATTATAATTAAATCTCATTCCGAATTGATAACCGTTTAAATTTGCTGTTTTTGATTTATAATTAATAATTGCGTTACAAGCTTCAAGATATTCTCTTCCTATGAGCATATCATATCTATCGGAAAAATTATGGACCCAAAATGTTTGTTTGGTCGGACAAAGCTTACTTGCATGGTATGACACGGATTTATTTAATTGAATATTACCATTTATGGTATGTACATTAAGAGGTGTTTTTTTCGTTGGAAAATGGAAGTAATTTTCTTTAATTAAATTAATAGAAGAGCCTGTTTCTACAACACATCGGAACTCTTGGTTATTCATGATGATTCGTATGTAAGGGTTTCTATTTCCTGTTCGGTGTCCGAAAATTGTTGATGAAAATTTTCTGTATCCATTTTCATATGGCCACTCGTACTTTCGCGATTTCCTTTTATTGGTCGATTAGGAGCATTAGCCCCATTTTGTTTGTGATTGATAATTTATAGGATTCCTAACCTGATTATAATTTAATTTTTGTTGGAATTCTTGTTTTGTTGCTTGATATAATGGGTGATTTTCATATAAATTTGCGCTGTTATTTTTATTATAATTAGGCATATGTTGGCCTTGAGATGTACTAGCCTGCTGCTTAGATTGATTTGGGGAAAAATTATTTTGTTGTCTGTATTGGTTTTGGGAATTATAGTTTTGTTGTTTATTAGTATTTGTTGGGGTTATTAATTTCTCTTATCTTGGATTTGACTTTGTGAAATCTTTGTTCGATCTGAATAAAATGTTTCATAACAATCTTTTTGCTGTGCTACACATTATCATACCTAGCCAATGTCATAAAAGGTCTATCTGGCAATTTTTTCATAAATACATCTTTAACAGTGATATTAAGAGCATTTGTGCATAAAATTTAATTTGAAGCGTTATTTTCTAAAGCTAATTTATTTTATATTATAAAAGATTTGGATTTGTACTCAAGGAACTTACGTATACACCCAGGAAAGGGGATGTTATACAGACGTCTTAGTAGTTATTCGCAGGGCGTCTGGGTTTTTTTTATTCGGACGTTGATGCACTAAGATCAGCGCAAACAAGTGGCCCTTACGACACCAAGCAGTGCTTGTTACGCGCGGAGCCTTATAGGCGTAAAAACAAGATCGCGAGAAGTTAAAAACCACAATGTAGAAGCGGACAGACTAAGATTAGAAATACGGACGAGACTAATACTAATACTAATTTTGTGCTAAGTAAGATAAAATTAATGCTTTTAAGCTTGGCAAAGAGTCGGTAGTAGAAATAATGTGGTATAGTCTATTATAGTCGTTACACAGTACTCTAAACGGTTCATGTATATCAAAGCTAGATCTACAAATATTTAATGTAAGAGGAACATAGTTCCTGGTAATTCTATTAGGCACGGAGAAGCTTATGCGACCCAGTAACTCGGGACTCTCCACATCCCCGTGAATAAGTTTATAGATAAAAGTTGTGCCAAGCATCGTTGTACGGTTTACTAAGGATGGTAGATTAATTAGGAGAAGTCTACTAGAGTAGGATGGTAAAATAAGGCTTGCATTCCAGTTAAGGCCCCGTAGAGCAAATAATAAAAAATTCTGTTGCACAGACTGTATCCGGTCTATATGTACACCATACTGAGGACTCCAAACTGCTGAACAGTACTCAAGGATTGAAAGGACTAGTGAAATGAACAGAGTCTTTATAACATAGGGATCATCGAATTCCTTTGACCACCTTTTTATAAATCCAAGTACTCCCCTGGCTTTATTTACCATAGAAGTAATATGGTCACAAAACTTAAGTTTTGGGTCAAGAAGGACGCCAAGGTCATCAACTTGCGTAATTCTAGACAACGCGCAACCACCCAGAGTATACGTTGCGTATTGTGGGTTCACCCGAAAAAATGTCATTACTTTGCACTTAGCGCTATTTAAATCCAAAAGATTTTCACAACACCTTGTTTGAAAAGCATTTAGGTCAGATTGTAAGTCGGAACTGCTAGAAATTTCGTTATATTGCAGGCATAACTTAACGTCATCTGCGTACATCAGGACACGCGACTTTGTCAAGACTAGAGGGAGATCGTTTATAAATAAAGTAAAAAGAAGTGGGCCAAGGTGGCTTCCTTGTGAGACCCTTGAAGTAACTCGGATCAAATCCGAGATCGAGTTTTTAAAGAGGACTCGTTGAGTCCTACACTCAGATAACTTGAGATCCATGTTAGAAGATCACATGGAAACCCTAATAAGTCTAGCTTTAATACAAGAAGCGAGTGATTTACTGAATCAAGCGCTTTACTAAAATCAGTGTAAACTACGTCAGTCTGCATGATCTTTTTAAAGCCATTTATTACAAGACGTTAGCTCCAAGAGGTTGACATGGAGATATAATCGATCTACAAAGATGCTGCAAATGGGGTGTAATAGTATTTTCGAAAAGCTTTGGGATGGCGGATAATTTGGATATGCCTCTGTAATTACTTGTGTTGCATTTATTTCCTTTCTTATGAAGGGGAATGACAAATGACTCCTTCCAAATAAGTGGGAAATGAGATGTTTTTAAAGACAAAGTAAACAATTTGTACAGAGGTCTACACAGAGTTTCAGCAAAGTATTTAAGCACGCAGCCTGGAACTCCGTCCGGACCCGGTGAATAGACTGGCTTAACTTTATGGAGATCCAAAAGAAGGGAGCTTTCGCTTAATCTCGGACAAAAAATCAAGTTCGACTTGGGTATGGCATTTGAATAAGACGGATTTGGACGGGATGAAACAGAATATGTTGTCTGGAAGAACTGGGCAAATAGATCGACAATTTCCTGATCAGAGTTTGCCGTAGCGTTTTCAAATGATAGCGATGAAGGGTAACAGGCTGATTTACGCTTAGTGTTAACAAAATTATAAAACTGTTTTGGATCCTGTGAAAATTAAACCCTACAACGAGTCAAATAGCTTTTATAACACCGGGCGTTAAGCACCATAAAATTTGACCGAGCCCTTAGGTACCGAGGGAAGGCAGATTGTGAACCGCACATTTTAAATTTATTGAAAAGTCTTCTAATTAGAACTTTAATTAAAAGACACCAAAACATAGAACAAAAAACAAAATGTAGAGAACCTACACAATACATGTCCGTAACATATATACCAAGACTATCAGAACGCCTTAAAAAGTCAGAATTTTACAATAAACAAAAAATAACAATAGCACACAAGCCCAACAATACCCTACGACCAATATTCAACAAGACCAAGTCCAAAATACAAATGTTTGACAAAAACAATGTGGTATATAAAATACCATGCAATGGAGATATAAATGAAAAATGTGACAGTATATATGTAGGAACAACAAAATCCAAACTAAAAACTCGAATATCACAACACAGATCAGACTTCAAATTAAGACACCAAGCTAATATACAAAAAACAGCACTTATGGCCCACTGTAAAACCAGCGGTCACTCACCAAATTTTGAAGCAACGACTATTTTGGAACAAGAACAACATTACAAAAAACGCTTCACCATAGAAATGTTACATATAACAAACACACCCACAAGCATAAGACTGAACTACAAAACAGACGTTGAAAATTGCGCTCACATTTACAGACACTTACTTAATAACAACTAGTATTAATCTCCACGTCCGACGGTGCAGACGTGTAAAATTATGTAGGTGTAATAATTTTTAAAGCTTTGTTTTTTATTGACTAAATTTATGTTATTTTATGTTTTTATGTT
This sequence comes from Drosophila fuyamai, assembly GCA_018153365.1. Classification (NCBI taxonomy): domain Eukaryota; kingdom Metazoa; phylum Arthropoda; class Insecta; order Diptera; family Drosophilidae; genus Drosophila; species Drosophila fuyamai. Next base: position 131,338 of record JAECXW010000455.1, on the reverse strand, counting down.
GATTATAGTGCCCTGAAGACGGTTGCCGAAGTGCAACCGAAATATATTGGAAATAATAAAAAATAAAAATTAAAAACTTTTATTTAAAAAAATTTTTTTCAATTGTTGACCTCGAGCCGGAAAAACTCAAAAAATTTAAACAAACATCAAAGGTCGCCTACAAACAAAATTACAAAAAACGGAAGGCACGCCGTACGTATACACCAACACAAACATGGGATATACGCATATTAAAAACCACTATAACAACTACAAGGACATAATAAACAAATTCCAGACAACATATAAAAAACAAGTAAAATTAAAAGCTGGTATTATCTTTTTGTTAAAATGTAGAAAGTCCCAGTTAATTCCAAATTTTTTAAAGAATACAACTAAATGTAATAAGCTATTTATATTTGACAATGACGCACATCCAGACATTAGAAGAGCCTTAGCTAGACATTCACATATATTCCATAAGAAAGTACTAAACATCATAATAAAACACAAACATGACTTAATGAAGGAACTAAACAAAAGGGTAAAGGAAACCAAAGAAATTCTGGAGAGGCAGTTAAACTCAGCTGACTTACAAATGTTTATGAAGAGCGAGAGAAACGTCGCGAATAAACTAACAACAACATTAAAAGAGAGACATGAGAGGAAGTATAGAAGACTACAAAAGGAACGGAATAATGTATTCACGAACAACAACAAAACGAACGATTGGTTTGTCAACAAAACGAATGTGGAGTTCCCGCCAGACGTGAAAGCACTTCTTGCAAAGGGTCCAAAGTTCGCGATACCAGTAGAGAAGAAGAATTTCCCTCTCTTCAAGTACATAGCGGACGGAGAGGAATTGGTGCAAACTCTTACATGTAAAGACCAACAAGAAGAGTCACGTACTAAATTCTCTTTACTTATTAAAGATTATATGACGTCGGTTCGGGAAAGTGCAATAGATCGCGCAATACTAGACACAGTGGGGCAGACACGAAAATTTTTAAAGGAAAATGACGAAATACTTATTTTAACTTCTGACAAAGGAAACAAGACAGTTGCTATGGACAAAGATACTTACAATCAAAAAATGAATAACATTTTGGAGGAAAGGAACACATATCGGATTTTACGAAAGGATATAACATCGAAACTTCAAACAAGAAACAATGAATTAGCGGAAAATCTACTCACAAAAAGGACTTATTTCACGGAGCGAAAGGAATAAGTTAGTCACGACAACGGCATTACCACCACGCATATACGGACTACCAAAAATCCACAAGGAAGGGACGCCATTAAGGCCCATATGCTCCTCTATAGGATCACCATCACACGGACTTTGCAAATATATATCAAACATATTAAAGAACATCACCATAGAGTCTAGCTACAACATCAAAAACTCAGTAGAATTTAAAGAAAGAATCAACAACACGTACATCTGTGATGATGAAAAATTAATATCATTTGATGTAGTCTCACTATTTCCCAGCATACCTACAGACCTTGCACTAGACACAATTAGAGAAAAATGGACAAAAATAAAAGAACATACAAATATGCCGAAAAAAATGTTTATGGACATAGTACAATTTTGCATACAAGACAACAGATATTTTAAATTTAATGACGATATATACACACAACTAAAAGGAATGCCGATGGGATCCCCTGCTTCACCAATAATTGCAGACATAGTAATGGAAGAGCTATTAGACTATACTTTGAAAAAACTAGAACACAAACCAAGACTTTTGACGAAGTATGTGGATGATTTATTCGCAATAGTAAAAGAAGACGAAATACAAAACACACTTGACGCTTTAAACTCTTTCAATAAAAATATAAAATTCACACTGGAACAGGAAGAAGATGGCAGACTAGCATATTTAGACTCAATGGTTCATAGACAGGGGAACATTCTAAAACTTAAGTGGTATAAAAAACCAACAGCATCAGGACGAATCATTAACTTTAACTCAAAACACCCTAAAACAATGATAATCAGTACAGCGGTAGGTTGTATACAACGGATGCTAGCCATTTCGGACAACATTTTTCATGAAGAAACCAAAAATGAAATAAGACAAATTTTAAAGGACAACGACTTCCCAAACCATCTAATTAGAACTTTAATTAAAAGACACCAAAACATAGAACAAAAAACAAAATGTAGAGAACAAAAAATAAAAAGTCAGAATTTTACAATAAACAAAAAATAACAATAGCACACAAGCCCAACAATACCCTACGACCAATATTCAACAAGACCAAGTCCAAAATACAAATGTTTGACAAAAACAATGTGGTATATAAAATACCATGCAATGGAGATATAAATGAAAAATGTGACAGTATATATGTAGGAACAACAAAACCAAACTAAAAACTCGAATATCACAACACAGATCAGACTTCAAATTAAGACACCAAGCTAATATACAAAAAACAGCACTTATGGCCCACTGTAAAACCAGCGGTCACTCACCAAATTTTGAAGCAACGACTATTTTGGAACAAGAACAACATTACAAAAAACGCTTCACCATAGAAATGTTACATATAACAAACACACCCACAAGCATAAGACTGAACTACAAAACAGACGTTGAAAATTGCGCTCACATTTACAGACACTTACTTAATAACAACTAGTATTAATCTCCACGTCCGACGGTGCAGACGTGTAAAATTATGTAGGTGTAATAATTTTTAAAGCTTTGTTTTTTATTGACTAAATTTATGTTATTTTATGTTTTTATGTTGATTATAGTGCCCTGAAGACGGTTGCCGAAGTGCAACCGAAATATATTGGAAATAATAAAAAATAAAAATTAAAAACTTTTATTTAAAAAAATTTTTTTCAATTGTTGACCTCGAGCCGGAAAAACTCAAAAAATTTAAAGAAAAGTCTGGACTTTATATTTTTTAGGTGTGACAACTCTTTATTAAACCACGGAGGTTTATTTGAAATTGACGGATAGTATAACCGAACACACAGATAAAAGAAGGAATTCAATGCATTATAAAAGATATTAACGGCCTTAGCCACGTCAGTGCATGAATAAAATTCGGACCAGTCATAGCCGGATATAAAAGTATTTAAAAGATGAAAGTTTGCCTTACGAAAGCAGCGGATTCGTTTAACCGACTTTTCGGATTTTTTATTCAGCTCTGTTCTTACGTCTACAGTCAGTTCTAGAGTTTGATGATAGGGATCTTCCGGTTGTGTAAGTGGTCCCGTTCTTGATAGGCAAACGCCTTCTGAATTTGAAACAAAACACAAGTCCAGTAAACGCCCTAATGAGTTCTTAACATGGTTCACTTGGGATAGCGCAATGTCAAGCAAGCCGTCAATAAAGCCATGCTGCGCTAAAGGAAGCAACATATTAGAGTTTTCGTCAGGGGACCATGTCGCACTAGGTATATTAAAATCACCCAATACTATTAACTGGTCTTGATTTGACAGTTTTTTGAAAATTGACTGAATACAGGAAAGGTGATTTGCGTAAATAGGGAACTCAGATGATGGTGGGATATATGAACAAGTAATGTATACAAAACTACCGGGAAACGATAATTTTATACCTAGGAATTCGATGTCATAAAATTCGTCGAAAGTTAGTAATTCAGAGGAAAAGGTGGAGTCGACAGCAATCAGGACTCCACCTCCCCGTCTGGACTGACGATCAAGCCTATAAATAGTGTACTTACCCGGGAGAATTTCGGAGCTAAGAATATCCGTCCTTAACTACGTCTCTGTACATACCAGAATATTATATGGGAAGGAAAAACTATCCGAATACAATTTAGTCAGCTTACTAAGTAAGCCTCTTGTATTCTGATAGCAAAGAAGAAAAGAGGAGGCTACTCGTTGATGAGGGCGTTCCTTAAGTCCCTCCAACATCTGGCTGTTGATAGTTGAGATATCCTGGGCATCTCCGTGAAGCTGCATTTCGATCGCACTGAAGAATACGCTCGCCAGGCGTATACATGTTGTGGGGTACAACTCCAGAATGAAATCTAGCCTCCTGATGAACGGGCTGAGTTCGAGCGTGTTGCCTCCGAATTTCGGCACTTGCCTGATTTGGTTCAGGGCTTGATTTAGATGGCTTTCTGATAATTATAGCACTGGTTCGGCCATTTTTGTTTTTTATACCCGTTACTCGTAGAGTAAAAGGGTATATTGTATTCGTGCAAAAGTATGTAACAGCTAGAAGGAAGCGTTTCCGACCCTATAAAGTATATATATTCTTGTTCAGGATCACCAGCCGAGTCGATCTAGCCATGTCCGTCTGTCCGTCTGTCCGTCTGTCTGTCCGTCTGTCTGTCTGTCTGTCCGTATGAACGCTGAGATCTCGGAAACTATAAAAGCTAGAAGATTGGCATTTTGCATGTAGATTTTAGGAGTTCCTACGCAGCGCAAGTTTGTTTCAAAATGATGCCACGCCCCCTCTGACGCCCACAACTCACAAGCTGTGGCCACAGTTTTGATGCTATTATGAAATTTTTTTTTGATATGTATTTGTTTCGTCAATACCTATCGATTGGCCAAATAAAAGTTTGCCACGCCCACTCTAACGCCCAAAAACCCATTAAACGCTTAAGCCTGGCAAGCGCCTACATTTCCGCCTTTCATGGCACAATAGCGCCATCTAACGGAAGACTTTGGAACAGCTGGCCAAGGTGCTCAACAGAGTCAACGTTAATTCTCGATAAGGATTTCTATTAAAGGAAAATGCGATGGCTTTCATTTGTCAATACCGAACTATATCCCAAGAACTATGCAAATCAAATCAAGTTAGCCAAATTGGAGGTGTTCCCTGGGTACCGATTTTAACATAAAAATCGGGAGCTAATTCGAGCGGCGAAAAACATACAAGAAGGCATATTTATATTAAGTTGTTTAGCTGAGTAACGGCTATATAACGACTATAGCGTTCTCTCTTGTTTTTTATTTAATTTTGTACATTTTTCACAATTTGAAAAGTTTTGTATTATGAATTTGATTTAAAATTGTTATACCTTGTCTCTTACCACTGGTGGGGGAGAACTAAGGTGTTTTATTTTTTAGTAACCCTTGTGATACGGACAAAGGAAAGACCTCGCAACCTGAGCTTCGATAGCGTGTTGCAAAAATTGAGGTTTCCGTTCGTCTTTTAGCGACACAAGCCGACACTGCGATAGCTGGCTTAGAATTGCACTGTGACGAACGATGTTAGGGTTCTTTAAGGATATTACCGTATAAAAAGTTATATCCTACCGGCTGCGCCAATAACAAATTCGGGATTTTGCATTTTGAAAAAAATATAATTTTTATTTATCAAATATAGGTCTGCTCCTTACAAGATTCAAATTAAAACTCAGACTTATAAACTACGGTGGCGCTTATCAAACTTTCGATTGGGAGAAGGAACTTTATTGATAAATTGAGACTGTCCAAAATGAGAGCACTGAGTGTGAGAGCGATCTAGGTTTAAGCTGCGTCTGCCAATTTAAAGTATTGGGGGATAAAAGCTTTTTGGAGTTTGGGGACATTTGTTTAGTACGCAAGAGGATGAATACATTAATTGGTCAGTTGTGGGAGCCGACAATTTGGGGTTCTTTCATTTGTTTATAACTCAAGAGGATTAATTTAAACTAATCGCCAATTAGTTGGTTTGGCTCTTGGGAGCCGATGATTTTGGGTGTGACAAATGCGTAATGTAAATATTGTTGTAGATATGCGGGTGTGGGTATGTTACTATATATATTTCTATAGAATTATTGTTGCTGCCTCTGCTGCTCGTTGTCACTATCCTCTGCTGCAGCGCTCCTGGCCTGATGATGCTGCTGGCTTGCTGCTCCGGCTTGCTGCACCGAGAAACTGGATGTTCGCGAACCTGCCTACCGAGGCATGCAAGATATATCGCCTATCAGCTAGAACTTTGAGCTCAAAGAAGTTGGGTCGACTAAAATCGAATTTTCGAAAATTGAATTGCGTTTGCCCATTTTTTGCTAGTGTTTGCCCACTTTTTAATTTGTTTTGCCCACCCTTAGTTTTGAAAATATGAAATCTTCGAAAATTTTCAAACCTTTTCGAAAACATAAAAGTTGACTTTTTCGAATTTTTTTTAATAGCGAGAGATTTGTTTGCCCACGTATGCCCATCTTTTAGAATTTTGAAAATATTAATACTTTTGAAAATGTTCGACTTTTAATTTTTGATCATATTTACCTGCAGAAAGAATTGTTTGCCTACCCCTTAAAAATAGTTTTTTCGAAAAAATAAAAGATGCCCATGTTTGCCCATCTCGTAAAATTTAAGAATTAATAAAAATCGTTTGCCCACCGCTTAAAAATAGTTTACAAAAACGTTTGCCGACGGCTTAAAAATGTAATTTTTTAACCAAAAACGTTTGCACACCCCTTAAAAATCGTTTTTTCGATAAAATATTAGGTGCCCATGTTTGCCCATCTCGTAAAATTTAATTTAAAAAAACATTTGCACACCCGTTAAAAATCGTTTTTTTCGATAAAATAATAGATGCAAATGTTTGTCTAACTCGTTGAATTTAAGAATTTGAAAAAAATTGTTTGCCGACGGCTAAAAAATGTATTTTTTAACAATAATCGCTTGCTCACCTCCTAAAAATAGTTTATTTTGACAAAAACCTTTGTCGACGGCTTAAAAATAATTTTTTCGAAAAAAAAAGTATAAGATTCCCAGCTCCTAAACGAAGTTATTACATTAATAAGTTGACAATTTTAGCAGCAAGTTAAATATTTAAAGTATTTTTAGCCTGACATTTGAAGGTTCTTACCATTTTTACCTCAAGCAAGGGGTAGGAATTATGTAAAGGTTTTTTTTAACTCGTACTTTCCAAAACCACAAATTTATGTTCGAGCAATTGTAAGTCTCGAACACTTATCGCCTTTTAAAAAACTGATTTCCTTCTCGATTCTTGCCATTTGGGGGTTCTTAAATTTTTTACCTGAAGCAAAGGGTTTGAATCTTTAGGGTTTTTACAACTTGTACTTTTCAAAACCATAAATTTATGATTGCACAACTGTAAACCTGGAACACTTGTCGCCTTGTGTCTACTTATAAGCTTCGTTTTACAATGCAAGCATCTTATTTTTTTTCGAAAAAAACGATTTTTAAGGGCTGGGCAAACGATTTATGTTAAAAAATTACATTTTTAAGCCGTCGGCAAACGTTTTTATCAAAATTAACTATTTTTAAGAGGCGGGCAAATGATTTTTTTTAAATTCTTAAATTTCACGAGATGGTCAAACATGGGTATCTTTAATTTTTTCAAAAAAAAAAGATTTTTAAGGGGTGGGCAAACAATTTTGTCTGCAATTAAATAGATCATAACTTAAAAGTCGAATATTTTCAAAAGTATTAATATTTTCAAAATTCTAAAAGATGGGCAAACGTGGGCAAACGATTATCTTGCGATTAAAAAAAATCGATAAAGTCAACTTTTGTGTTTTCGAAAATGTTCGAAAGTTTTCGGAGATTCCATATTTTTAAAACTAAAGGTGGGAAAAAATGGGCTAAAATGGGTAAAAAATAGACAAACGATTACGCTAGAAGTGTGTTGTCCTTTATCGCCTGACACCGCCTCTTTGTGGGGGTCCAAAGTTAGCAAGCTTACCGTTTGACATTGTTGCCCTTGCCATGCGAGGATCCAAGGTCCATTGCGGTACCGTTGAGTGCTTAGGCTAATAGAATAGGTAGAAATAGGAAATGAACACATAGTTTTTCTGTAATATTGTTAACGGGTCGAATTATACTTGTTATTTCCCTATAAACGAATCTTGGTGACAGCGTATTTTACGTTGCTATTGTAGGGATCTTTAAGATCGACTCATTATCCAATAAGTAGCACTCTGCCATATATTCTAGTTTGGGAAGTTAAGTTATGGAGAATCTAGAATTATTAAACTCCCAAGCCAAATAAATATTTTGCCTTAAGCACTTTCTAGTTTTTGAAATCAAAACATTTCGTAATGGTCCCTTAAAGATCGCCTTATATAATTGCAATTCTGTTAAATTTTAGCCAATTGATCAACCTTTATTCGAACCAGTTAATCTTTAGGGAAGTCATAAATTTGTATTTGACTTTCGATAGAACTGCAGAGCACTCCCGCGGATCAGCAGCCGATCGCAGCAACCCCTCAAATGTTGCTAGGAACAGCAGTTGAAAAGTTTCGGTATTCGAACATTTCGTAGCGGAATGTATGCAACCACTGACTTCCGCTGTGGCTTTCAATGGCTCTACTTAAGAAACAAAACATCAAACATCTTCTGATGTATTGTCTTATACACAAGACGAAACAATAGTGCTTGGAGAAAAAAAGTTTAGGTTTTCTTACGTTAAACGAAGGGACTCGTGGAAGTAAAACTTCCTAATTGAGGCCCAACCAATGTAGCATCTGCATATTAAGCTTTTTCTTCAAAAAACTAATTTATAAGTATGTAAGTATATATAGGTGTGACAGTCTCTCTAGACGGAGAGGTGGAGTCTTAATTTAAGTTGATTTAAACCTCTTAATATCTCCACTGACGATATTTTTTGAGAATTTCAATACCATTGCGTTTTCTTGCATAAAGTTATCGCTTTCTGGTAACTCTATATATATAACTTGCTCATATTGGCAGCACCATTCTATATCAATTAATTCTCGGTGTCAACACGAATTAATTAAACATAGATCCACAATCACTAACCTATTGGATAAAGGGCTACAATAGTAGTTTTTAAACAGGCGTCAATAACACTGACGATAGTAAAGCAATTGAGTTCTTAAATCACTTATATGGGTTTCCAGTTATATGAAAACTATATTTTTAAAATTCAATTTCAAGGGAGCCATCTTGGTCCGCTTCTTTTTACAGTATTTATTTACGATCTTCCTTCAATTATAAGTCATTCTCGCGAACTTATATACGCAATTTCATGCAATTTAGAAGGTAAGAAAGTTAAAATCTTTAAATATATAAGATAACCAACAACCATCATAATATTTAGATCATTTGAACGCATGAGCTGTTCCATAGGCAACAGAAGTGATGATAAAAAGTAACTAAACATTCCGTTCTCCCCGGATTGTGGGTCCGATATTTCCTTCCGCCTGCAGCCAGCCAGCCAGCCCACCAGCTCTTCGCTGATGAAGCTCGCTGTGGCGCCGGTATCCACCGTGGCATTAATTCTGGCGTAACTGTGGCGGACAGTTGCATTTCCTTCACCTTCAGATAGCCCATTAATAACGAGAGGCAGCGACTCTGAACAGATCAGAACATGTTCTGACTCCTATTTTGAGGCATGGCCAGCAGAACCTAAGCCGTTGAATGCAGCACGCCTCAGTTTAGAACCCTGCCAGATCTAGGCAGAATTGCGCACGCTCCCGCATCGATCAGCTGCTCTGGTGCCTTGGTGGTGCGTCTGTGCTTACCTGTCATCGCCTGCACACAGCACCCTGGACGGCTGTGGGCCATTTCACCGGATGGGTCTGCAAGTGCTGCTTCTGGGCATTGTTCTCCAGCTCGAACTTCTGCCTTTGCTGGTCTAACTCGTCTGCCAGCGCTATCAGGGTGACTATATATCGACACTCATACTGATGAATGATCATTAGGAAGGCCGGCGTGCTGTTCTTCAGAACTTCCTTGGCATATATACCATAAAGCTTTGCAAGCTTTGCCATGTATCCTTGGGGAATAAAGTAGCCCTAAAAACAGTAGATGAAGTATCCACAGAGCCAATTGTTGGCTATGAGCCGATTTTAGGCTCTGTCATGCATCAATTCCGTCATTGCTTTTCGGACTTGGTTTATGTGTGCGTCCTCGATCTTTCCTTTATTACGCGGCATCTTTCCTACTACCTGCCATTACTTGCGATTCTTAAAACATCTAAGATCGTTATCAAGCCCTCGGCATTCGGGGCTTAAAGAATGAACTTCGGGAAGCTTCCTGTATCTTTTTTCTAGCTCCGTTTCCAAGTCTGGTCAACGAAGTCTTCCAGAGTCTTGGAACTTTTGTTACCTTGGTCAGGGTGTCAGATTTAACGATCTTATTCTAGTGTTCTTGCTCGCAACGTAAACGTGCGCCTATATTACGATATTGTCTGTGACCCAAGAAAAACGGATCCGGCTGGGTCTTGCCCCCGTCACGGAATCCAGAGGAGGTAGTGCGGATCACGTATCGCCTGATCAACTCGCAGCGCACTGCAGCAAAGTGAAGTCCCGCCTCCTTCTCTCAGTACTTCAGGGCGTGCGAACGTGCTGCATCTTCGCGATGTGCGCTGATAATTTCTCATATCTCAAAAGGCATTACAAAAACTTCAATATTCAAAATTTTAACTTACCCAAATGAATTTAATGACATATAAACAGAACCTTTAGAACCCAAGCACTATTCTCAAAATAATCAAATATTTTCATTTAACAAAAGAAAGAGTTACAAATAAATGCATTATAGGAATATTAAACCAAGCCAATGCCGAATGTAGATACACAAAATTTATAAAAAATATGAAATAAATTATATGGAGCCAAGTAATTACTACCGAAAACTATTTTAAGTCAAACATGTATAAATTAAGCAATAGTTGTCGAAGGAAATAAAATCGTAAAAGCATTTAATTGTTCTGTCTAAATCGAAAACATTTTAATAACAAATACTATAATGGATTACACACAAGCTATTTATGTAAACAATAATGTAACAATGTTAGAACCACTGTCAATAATTGAAGCAACAGATATAATAAGAATACATAAAAGAAACAAGAGAGAACGCTATAGTCGAGTGCCTCGACTATTAGATACCCGTTACTCAGCTAAACAACTTAATATAAATATGCCTTCTTGTATGTTTTTCGCCGCTCGAATTAGCTCCCGATTTTTATGTTAAAATCGGTACCCAGGGAACACCTCCAATTTGGCTAACTTGATTTGATTTGCATAGTTCTTGGGATATAGTTCGGTATTGACAAATGAAAGCCATCGCATTTTCCTTTAATAGAAATCCTTATCGAGAATTAACGTTGACTCTGTTGAGCACCTTGGCCAGCTGTTCCAAAGTCTTCCGTTAGATGGCGCTATTGTGCCATGAAAGGCGGAAATGTAGGCGCTTGCCAGGCTTAAGCGTTTAATGGGTTTTTGGGCGTTAGAGTGGGCGTGGCAAACTTTTATTTGGCCAATCGATAGGTATTGACGAAACAAATACATATCAAAAAAAAATTTCATAATAGCATCAAAACTGTGGCCACAGCTTGTGAGTTGTGGGCGTCAGAGGGGGCGTGGCATCATTTTGAAACAAACTTGCGCTGCGTAGGAACTCCTAAAATCTACATGCAAAATGCCAATCTTCTAGCTTTTATAGTTTCCGAGATCTCAGCGTTCATACGGACAGACAGACAGACAGACGGACAGACAGACGGACAGACAGACGGACAGACGGACAGACGGACATGGCTAGATCGACTCGGCTAGTGATCCTGAACAAGAATAAAATATACTTTATAGGGTCGGAAACGCTTCCTTCTACCTGTTACATACTTTTGCACGAATACAATATACCCTTTTACTCTACGAGTAACGGGTATAAAAATAACACATTTTAAAGTATAATATTTACTATTTAAATTGTATAATTATAATTTTAATTCTTTACTTCATTTATAAATTAGGAGTATTTCGAAAAACATTGTAATTAAATATAAAAATAAAAAGAAAAACAATACTGAGAACCCAGAAAATCTAACAGAATTAAACAACAAATACTACACAAACTAAAATACCCACTCACATATGTATACCCTAATATATCCGCCTTAGGACAGGCTCTTTTCTAATGGATGGGGAAGTAACATACTTACACCCACATATCTACCACATAATATTAAATATTTACATTGCGCATTTGTCACACCCAAAATCATCGGCTCCCAAGGGTCGCCAATTAATATAAACATCTTTTTGAGTTATAAACAAATGAAAGAACCCCAAATTGTCGGCTCCCACGACTGACCAATTAATGTTAACATCCTCTTGCGTTATAAACAAATGTCCCCAAACTCCAAAAAGTTCTAACCCCCAATACTGTAAAATTGCAGACGCAGCTCAAACTTAGATCGCTCTCATGCTCAGTGCTCTCATTTTGGACACTCTCAATTTATCAATAGAGTTCTTTCTCCCAATCGAAGGTTTGATAAGCGGCACCGAAGTTTATAAGTTCGAGTTTTAAGTTGAATCTTTTAAGGAGCAGGCCTATCTCTCCCAGTTCGCGGTTCCACTATTTTAATCAATAAAAATTATATTTTTTTTAAAAAGCTAAATCCTGAATTTGTTATTATATTCTTGTGCCACCGCAACTTTTAATGACTTCGGTCCATTGAATCTACCAAATTGGCACAAATTGATGGTTCAATGGAGTACCACCCGGAATTCACTTTAATCCCATAGAGCACCTTTGGGGAATAATAAAGAAGATTATTGGTGGGCTTAAGTCCAAAACCAGAGAGAGAACGCTATAGTCGGGTGCCCCGACTATCAGATACCCGTTACTCAGGTAAAAGGAGTGCGAGGGAGATGGAGATAGAAATTTTGTCCACGCATAACTTTTTAACGAATGGTCCGATTTGAAAAATTTATTCTACATTTCGATAGGTATTGATAAACACAATAAAACTGCATTTTTACTTTTCCGAAATATTTAAATTTTTAAAATCGTATATAAGCGATTGTGGGCGTTAAAGGGGGCGTGGCACCTTTTTGAAACAAACTTGCGCTGCGTAGGAACTCCTAGAATCTGCATGCAAAATGCCAATCTTCTAGCTTTTATAGTTTCCGAGATCTCAGCGTTCATACGGACAGACAGACAGACAGACGGACAGACAGACGGACAGACGGACAGACGGACATGGCTAGATCGACTCGGCTAGTGATCCTGAACAAGAATATATATACTTTATAGGGTCGGAAACGCTTCCTTCTAGCTGTTACATACTTTTGCACGAATACAATATACCCTTTTACTCTACGAGTAACGGGTATAAATAGGGAAGATTTGTGAAAGAAAGTGAACTCCGGGTGGTACTCCATTGAACCATCAATTTGTGCCAATTTGGTGGAGTGAATGGGACGCCGGTGAAGCGAAGTCATTAAAAATTGCGGTGGCGCGACTATATATTTAAGTTACCATAATAAGCTTTGAAGCAACCAAACTGTTTTCCATCGAATTAACTTAGTCGTTTTTATTAATTTTTCCAGGCCTAAAAATTCAAAAAATTAATTTTAGTTTATTACGTTTTTTAAAATTTATTTTTATACCCTTGCAGAGGGTATTATAATTTTGGTCAAAAGTGTGCATCGCAGTTGAAAAGCTGGGGCGTCGGGGGTGATCGTCGATTGGGAGCTGCTTCGTCGGGCGTTGCGGCTGTTGCACGTAGCCGGGTAGCAAGCTGGAAGAGATGGTGAAAAAAACACTCGATGGTCGCGGTGCGCAAAGGAAAGAACAAAAACTCGCTGTGGTTTTCGGAAAAAAGCGCGGACCGGCCGGGCGATGTATTTCAAATGTGTGACATAGAAAGACTAACTTAAACCGGGAGCGGGAAGGCGGGAGAACCTGGAATCGCAAGCGTCCAGTGCGGGAGAGCGGGAGAGCCTGGAGTCGCGAGCATCCAGTTCGGCAGTTTAAAAGAGGGGAAAGCGGCGTAAACATTCCGCCCCCCTTGCAATCGCTAGCGTTGCAAAAGAAAAAAACAAGCCCACTCCAGTCGTCTAGGCTTGACTGCAGGCGCCGGACAGGATCCACCCGAATGCCGTCTTCCGGGCCACTGGGAGTCCCTCGTCGACCAAATGAAAGCCCGGTCGGATGACCTTGGCGTAGACATCCGCACCCAGGACTACGGAGATGGTTGCCGGCAAGTAAAAGCGTTTGTCGGCCAACGGGAGGTCCCCGTATCTGCCGACCACGGTGTCCGAGAGCTCTCGGATGGGGGTGCGGATGCGGACGTTCGGCTCCACTTTCAAGACCACCTCTAGCTTGAAGCCGTTGTCGCACTTCGACCGAATTGTCGCCGTGCAGATGCTCTCGTCGCCGACGGTCGTAGTCGGCAAGCGGAACGCGGACGCCAATGATGCGTCGATGCAGCTCGTCGGCGTACACGGGTCGATGAGGGCGGGCCGTGTCGAAGGTCTTCAGCCCGGTCTCCAAAGTGACCATGGCCGTCGGCAGGACATTCACGCTGTGCCGTTAAAGGATGGACGCAAGTGACGGAGCCGATGCCGAGGAGGCTGAGCGCGGCGGAGAGGCAAGCGCTCTGCGAGTTGGCGGATCTTGCCGGCGCGAGCGCTGCTGAGAAGCGGCGGATGCCGAGCGCCTTGCCGGGGCTAGCGCTTGGCGAGTTGGCGGATTCTGCCGGCGCGAACGCTGTTGAGTAGCCGACGGCAGGGGACGCTCGTGCATATGGAGGAGCGTGTTGTGCTTCCCGTTGCACGGTTTGCATTTGTCGCCACTGCGACAACTCCCGTCGGAGTGCTCGTGGGCGAGACAATTTGAGCAGTACTTATTAATAAGCACTGCCCGAAGCCGCTTCTCTGCGCTCAGCTTTAGGAACCTCTGGCACTTTCGAAGCGGATGGATTCCACGGTAGACTCGGCATCGCTAGGAATGTATACCTCGAGTGCGTCTGCTTTCCAATGCCTGAGCGCTGCGTGGACGAGGAACCATGATGTGATCTGGTAGGGAGTAATGGATAAAAAAAAAGATGATTTGAAACTGCTTAGATGGCGAGGATTGTTGGGGAATTATGTAAAGGATGTTGGTTGAGGAAGACGGTTGGAGTGTTCTCCTGGCAGAAGAACCACCTTGGTCACGGGACGCTTGATAATCCTGCGTGCCGTGCGAATGCTGACGACACGAACATTGCCGTCAGCCCCCGGAAAGACATAGTCGATTCTGCCAAGGCGCCACTCATTCGAGGGCAGATTGTCCTCCGTGACGACTACCATGTCGCCAACGCGGAGATTTGCGGTCGGGGACTGCCACTTGTTACGCTTGTGGAGCTCTTTGAGATACTCCTCTTTCCATCGAGCTTGGAATTGTTGATGGAGCGCCTTTAAGTGTTGCCACCGATTCACAATGGACTTGGATTCCCCTTTTAATTCGGGTTCCACTATGGCCAGAAGAGGTCCGCCGACTAGAAAATGCCCTGGTGTCAATGCTAAGAGATCAGTGGGAGCTTCAGACATAGGAGATAGCGGTCTGGAATTTAGACAAGCTTCAATTTTCGCTAGGAGGGTTGAAAGTTCTTCAAAAGTGTACTTCCGAGTAGCGGTGGACTTGTAAAACAAGGTTTTGAAGCTTTTGACACCCGCTTCCCACAGGCCTCCCATATGGGGTGCTCCCGGAGGAATGAATTGCCAGTTGAGCTGGCTAGATATGATGATATGATGACTATACGCATCAGTCACAGACTCTTTTACGGCTTGTAGAAAATCTCGGGAGAGCAGGGTGGCAGCGCCGACAAAGGTTTTCCCATTGTCGGACTGCACTTGACGGGGACAACCTCTTCTGGATACGAACCGAGCGAAAGCGGCTAGAAATTTCTCGGTCGTCAGATCGGATGTAGGCTCTAGATGGATGGCCTTTGTAGAGAAACACACGAAAACCAACACATACCCTTTTGTAATTAGGCAAGCTCTACCTGTGTAATTTTTTATGTCGAAAGGGCCAGCGTAGTCCATCCCTGTGTACGTGAATGGCCGGGAAAAAGAGACTTGCTCTTTCGGAAAACTTCCCATCATCTGAACTTGCAATCGCTTCTTATGGATAACGCAGACCTTGCAGGAGTTAATAACGGCCTTTACCAAGTTCTTTATTTTCGGAACCCAATATCTTGACCGGGAGAGACGTACGACTAACTGGTTACCTCCGTGCAACGTTATGAGATGCGTAAAGTTTACCAGTAGTCGAGAGAGTGCACATTCGTACGGGAGGATTATAGGATGTCGTTCATCATATCGCAAATTTTCGGAGGCCGTTAATCGGCCGCACGCCCTTATAAGCCCTTTCTCATCTAGAAAGGGGTTCAAGGAGAGGATGGAACTGGTCGCGGACACAGGACGCTTTTGACTCAAGCAGCGATATTCGTTAGCAAAATATCTGCGCTGAGTGCTAATGACCATGAGCCGTTCAGCGGCGACAAGATCTTGGGCTTCTAGATGGACTTCCGGAATCGGCGACTGTTTCCTACATCGCTGGACAAAACGGTGGACATACGCAAGGACCCGTAAAGATCTATTTAACTTGGAAAAGCGATCAAGGATGTCTTCTGTCGGACTGGACGCAACATGGGCCTTGACAGGACGCCTTTCCACTTCGGTCACCTGTGAATCGGTGCTTTGGTCAGGCCACTGATCTCGTGGCTTTTGCAACCAAGTGGGCCCATGCCACCAAAGGAAGTTGTCGACCAGTTCTTGTAATGGCACGCCCCGACTGGCCAAGTCAGCTGGATTGTGTTCGGATTGAACATGCGACCAATTGGCTGCCTCTGTGGACTGGGTGATCTTTGTTACCCGATTGGCAACGAACGTTGTCCACTGGCATGCTGGTTTGGCTAGCCATGCAAGCACAATCGTTGAATCGGTCCAACAATGGAGTTTCGAGGACAGCATCGGAATATGGGGAGGATGGATTCGGCCATCTCGGATAGCAATAGAGCTCCACACAGCTCTAGTCTGGGAAGCGACACAGTTTTTACTGGCGCCACGCGCGTCTTGGCCGTGAGAAAATGCACTAGCGTCGTGTGCCCCATCTCGACGCGCAAATAGATCGCCGCACCGTACGCCTTTTGAGAGGCATCACAGAATCCGTGATGTTCCACTCGGAATTCTGGGCAGAAGGAAACCCATCTGGGAATTCAGACTTGATCTAGGACTGAGTAGCTTTGAAGGAAATCACGCCACTTTTGGCACAGTTCAATTGGAAGTTCAAAATCCCACCCCAGATCACGCAGCCAGATCTCCTGGATGAAAATCTTGGCACAGACCACGAAAGGAGCGAGCCAGCCTGCTGGATCAAACAGCTTCGCAATTTGGGAGAGAACATGCCGTTTTGTGAGTGTAGCTTCGGTGGATAGGTCGGGGAGGGCGAAGAAAAACTCATCGGATGTTGCTTTCCAACGGACTCCGTGCTTTCCGTATCTATTTCGAGGAAATCGGCATTTAAAAGATGATCGGTTCCGATATGAGCCAGAACTTCTTTGTGGTTGGAGGTCCATTTCCTCAATGGAAAACCAGCCGAATCGAGGGCACTCTGCAACTCGCGAATGGTGAGGTGAGCCTCTTTTGCAGAGTCAGCTCCCGAAAGGACTCGACATACATGCAACCACGAATAACTTTACTCGCCCTCGGATGGATTAGTTGCACGTCGGTCGCCAGCTGTTGCAGTACCCGAATTGCCAGGAACGGTGCACAATTCTCGATGTCAGCACTATACACAAATCGGAAATATCGCCACTTCAGGATCTGGATGGTTAGATCGGACTGTAGGACCGGGCCAGCATGAAGGATATCATTTAAGCTGACCCCATTGTCTGAAGGGCTGGAGGCGTTGAATACCACTCGAAGTTTGGTGGTCGTACTCTCCGGTTTTAACACTGCGTGGTGTGGCAGGTAGTAACATGCTGAATCGTGGGTAGGAAGGACTTCTCGCATGTGATTGCGGTCGAGATATTCTTGAATAACTGAGTCGTACTTGGATTTTAACGTACTGTCCCTTTTTAGCCGCTGCTCGTTTCTTAAGAATTGAGCCAGCGCCTGGGATCTGGAATGTCCTAGGGAGCAATTAATGTTCTCAAGATCTCGAAACGGAAGACTCACGACATACCTGCCGCTCTCGTCTTTTGTGGTGGTCCGAAGAAAATTGTCCTCACAAATCACTTCGGATTCTTTTGCCACTTTTACTGGCAGATCCTCCACCTCCCAGAATTGGTGAGGAGTTTATCGAGAGATGCTTCATACGTGTGTGCAACTTGCGTGGAAAAGGATGATATTTGATCATGCCTCGGAGCTGGTACTGGTCCTGTTAGAATCCAGCCGAAAATGGTCTCTTGACCGAGAAGCGAGCCACAGATGTTCGCTCGGGTACCGCTTAGTAGAATGGATGGAAGTATATCGGCCCCGATTAGAATATCTATTTGTGCGCTCTCATAAAACTTTGGATGCGCTAGCGGAAGTTCGGGAAGGTCTCGCAGGAAATGTTACGGAAGTGGACATGAAGGAAGATTTCCGGCTATTTGTGGAAGCACGTAGGCAGTGGTGTTTAACTGCAAGCTAGGCCGGGTCGGAGAACGGATCGTGAATTGACAGATCTTTTTGGTCTCAGCGGAGACCGTTTGATTAAGTCCTGAGACCTGTGCTCGGATAACCTGGAGCGGCAGTTTAATCAGGTTGAAAAGGCGCTCAGTGATGAAAGTCGCCTCAGATCCGGAGTCTATTAAGGCTCGCGCTTGGAATTGGAACCTCGATGGCATATATTAATTATAGCGGTGCCTAGGAGGACTGACCTAGTGCCTGCCGCAAAATAATTCTGAAGCGTTGACTGCGTGCCACTGGCAGCCGAGGGACCGAGAGTATTTGACCTGGATCTGGGCGCGCTGGGGATGGGCTGCCTCGGTGTAGGAGGGTTTGATGGCGGCCGCGGCACGTGAAGCAGTTATGTGCGCTTTCGCAGTCGCGCAACTGATGTGTCCTCGCAAAGCAGTTTAAACACAGCTGTTTTCTTTTTATATATGCGATGCGTTGGTCGACCGTCATCTGGAGAAATTTGGCGCATGTGCGTACAGGATAGTTCTCTCTATTACAGAGATCGCACCCTCTAGGTTGCCTAGGTGCTACCCTTGTCTCGTATGAATTTATTCTTCGAGACGCCGAGTTGGAAGTGGATGCCCTAGGCTGAGTCTGACTAGAACCTGATGGTCGAACATCATCTATGGCTTATGGTGTCCTGTGACGCTTTTTTATGGAGGGACTGCTCCCATAGGGAAAGCGTAAGCTTTGGGAGTTTGGACGAGCACATATACACCAAGAGGCAATCCCATGTTTCGACCTGAATACCTGACATTTCTAGTGCAGTAAGGCAACCCTGGATGGTACTTTGAAGTTCTTTCAAAGCTGACCCAGACTCCTGTGTGACGGACGGTACATTGAAAAGTATCTTTAATTGACTGTTTACTAACAATCGCTTGTTTTCGACACACTCAGTGAGGTTATCCCACGCTGATCGAAAGCCATTATTAGTAAGGGGTGAATTTGAAACTATATTGTGACGCTCACAATATAGTTTCAAATTCACCCCTTCACCCACTCGTTTTAGCATTAAGGTGAAATAATTTTTCGACAGGAGTGAGTCTGGGATTGTTGGTATAAATTGCCGTGAATAGATCCCTAAAGGTTGGCCAACGAAGATAGTCGCCGGTAAAAACTTCGGTATCGCACGGCGGAAGCCGGCAGCCTGACGGAATGTATGTCTGAGAAGGATCAGCTGGCGTTGGGGAAGGTTGCGGAAGTTTCGGAGTTTGCGCTATCATATCTGCTATCTGGGCGCCGCACCTTTCGTACGCGCTGTAGCAATACCCGTACTTAGCCTTGAGGACTGGCAAGCTGTCAGCTGCACCTTATCCGGCTGCTACAAGGCATGCGGTACAGGCATCGTATTTTTTTTTTATGCGGACCCATACCTCTCGGATTTCATCTCGGCGAATATTGGAGGAGGGACCGCCGAGGGAATATTTATTCGCGATTCCAATTCGGACAGTCGATCCGAGACTTCAATAAACTGGCTCATAGCGAGGTCGGCAGCCGTTGCAACCATTTTTGTGCTGGCTCGCGTGGTTCTTTCGATGGAAGAAGGATCCTTTTTGGGGGGTGGCGTCTTGACCTTTTTAGGTGTGGGCGTCCTTACCGTGATTTTTGGTATTTTCGGTGATGGAACAGGGGATAGTTTGTTGGAACTTTCCCTGGACATACCACACTAGGATGCTGTTAGGATGGAATGTGCGCGCTGATATTTCGGACAAAAATCCACTTATGGACCGGTGGAAATAGGGTATCGACTAGCTCAAAAAATAGTCGATATGCGTGGCTGAATTATTGTTAAAATATTCGCCAGACTTTTGGTGGAACGATGGAGCAAGAATGGAAAAAAATACCAAAAAATACCACAAAATAAAATTACTGAAAAAAATACTGGATTGGATGAGGTATTTGTCGTTTAGTATTTTATAGTGGGTGGTTGGCCGAATTAGGATGGGATTGGATGTCCCCGGCAGTGTTTGGAGTTCATTGGTTTTGTTTTTCTTTATTTAAAAAAAAAATATTCGGAGACAAAAAAAATACCTTGCAGTGGAATGCGGGTGGTATTTTTTCCAATTTTTTTTCCTTTTCTATCCTCAAAAGAAAAAATTGAGTCTCGATATATATGTAGATTTACCAAGCTCAATAAATAAGAAAAAAAATACTGGAATTGGCGTTTTTTTTGGAAAAAATGTAAAACCGAAGTGTTAGCGCACGCTAACCCTTGAAATAAATCATTGTAAACACTTCAATGTAAATAGCCTATAATCCAATGATTATTCCTATCTCACCATTCCTAAATAAGTAAAAACCAAAACTGGGGACTCGACCTTTACAAGAGTTTCCGGCCACTTCGAATAAAACGTTGAACAGAGAAGACAAAAGCTCCGCATTTTTTCTTAGTTTTCCCGAAAAGATCATCGACTCTCTAGCTGTGGAACCGAGCGTTGTCCTCGGCATCCTCATCATCGTCAGCATCATCGAAGTCATCAACGGCATCCTTACCGTCAGCATCAGCATCGACATCCCCTCTTCACCCATCACCGCAGGCAGCAATTTCTACGAGCTGAGCCGGCAATTCGTCAACTCCAATCATCCACACAAAGCCACAGCAAGCAAGCTCCGCTACTTAGCTGCCAGCTTTTCATGGTCCATCTCGCAAACATCGAATCATCACCCTATTCCAAAAAAAAGGTAAATGATCGTGGCTAACCTACAAGCCACGTTAAAAAGAAATTTTACATTTTTTCCCTTAAGTACAATCAGGGTAACATCACCCTTACGGAAATAAATACAGTCCACAAGAATAATAAGTACACACACTCAAATAAGTTAAAAAAGCCAGTCCCTTTGCACGGTGTATTTTAATTTAAAAATCTGTCTCACATTATTACACACACTACAACATAACTACGTGCATTATTGCACGCTCACACTAAAACATTATTACACACACTACAACATAACTACGTGCATTATTGCACGCTCACACTTAAACATTATTACACACACTACAACTACACTCAATCCAATAAATATTTTGTGAATTTTAATAAAAAAGAAAAGTCCCTCTGCCATATAAATGCATTTATCAGAAGAAACTCAGTTGGTTTATTAATTAACAATCTCGCTCTATAAAATCACACTCCGTCGCAGTTGCAAAAGGTTCAACAGCGGGCACTTTCAGTTTAGTGTTCGCAGGTTCACATTATAAGTTATCCGTCGCAGTTGCAACAGCGGGCACTTACAGTTTAGTGTTCGCAGGTTCACATCACAACATTAATAACCATCTTGAACAGGAAAAACACCAATTTAACGTAATCACACTTATTTCGAACAATACACACGTCATAGACTATAGTTTAAGCGATTATTATAGGCTTGCCCACATCAAGAGTGATAAGGCCAGTTTCGAACACCACCAAAGTGTAGGAAACAAGGTTAAGTAAATCTGTAAGTAGACATATTCCATTCTACTATTCAATATTCGCTCTCAATCATAACACAAGCCTCCGGCTAGTCCTTTCGCTCTCAATTCGCTCACACAATCAGAAAAATGACTGAATATCGGGCATTCAACTTCTCAAAAAACCGTTTTCTTCAGTTTTGCGAAAAAGCCCAAACACTTAACAGAACAGAGACAACCGTAAAAGAATGCATAGCTCGTGTAGACACTTTGTTTGAGCAGGTTGATCGCGATTTCAAAACCGCTTTAACCTCAGGCGAAGAAAACGACGAACTAGCGGATGTCGCAACACTGCATTTCAACGAATGTGAAGACGAGTTGTTCCGCGTCAAAGCTTCTCTCAAAGGGTTTCTTGTCGAGAGTTCAGTTGTTAATCCATCTCCAAATCAGAGCAACCTAAGCGGATTTGGCAACGAGCTCCCTAACTCAAGTCACATTAAGGTTCCACCATGTGACACAGAGCCATTCCATGGCAACTATGAAGACTGGCCCTCGTTCAGGGACATGTTTACAGCAGTCTACACCAATCATCCCAAGCTTACATTAGCCCAAAAGCTTTATCACCTGCGACATAAAACGCATGGGGAAGCAGGCACAATTGTAAAGCGCTTTCCCTTATGCGATGAAAATTTTTATCCAGCATGGGATGCGCTGAGCACAAGATTCGAAAACAAAAGACTCATTGTAGATACCCAACTCAAAAACATTTTCGATTTAAAACGAATTGGTTCCGAAGATAGCAAGGATATCCAGAAATTCCAAGCTACCATTACGAGCTGCCTGGCAGTTTTATCAGCGCAGCAAGTCTCTACCGCCGACTGGGATCCCTTCCTAGTATACCACACCTCATCCAAATTACCTCAGCAGACACTCTCCCTATGGGAACAGTCACTAGAATCCAGGAAAGAATTGCCTACATGGTCCCAATTAACATCCTTCCTTACGTCCCGTATAGAAGTACTTGAACGTCTGTCCGCAATTAATCCAATAAAAAATTTTGTTCCAACCCAGGCAAAATTTCACACCAAAATTCCTGCGTTAGCTCACGCAGCTACTACAGACACTTCATGCAGATACTGCAAAAGTTCACACCACATACGCCAATGTGCAGAATTTAAAAATCTGTCACCCAAAGACCGCTATCAAGTTGCAAAAACAGAAAAAATATGCATCAATTGTTTGGCTTCCAACCACGCAATAAACGAATGCAAAAGTTTAAAAACATGCATCACATGCAATAAGCGACATCATACTCTGCTGCATTTCCCGCCTCGACAGCAAGAATCCCAGGTAGTCGACGCACACTACGCGGGTCAAAATCCGAACGTGATATTACCCACCGCGATAGTCTACATTCCCTATAAAGGCGAACTTATTCGCATGCGAGCTTTGATCGACCCAGGCTCCCAAAGGTCATTTATCAGTGAAAAGGCTCAAAAACGCGTCAGTTTGCCGACCATAAAATGCCACTCAAATATTTCAGGGATCGGAGGTCATTACGTCAGCTCATCGTCCAAAATATGCAAATTTAAACTCACCAACGGGGAAGATCGGTGCTCTATACCAGTTGAGGCTATCGTACTCAAACGACTAACCAATCTTCTCCCGTCTTTTTCCGTTACGAAACCAAAATCCCCAAGTCTAGATCAATTAAATCTGGCAGATCCCAACTTTTCAACCGCTGCAGAAATTGACATAGTACTGGGAAGCGACATCACTCCCCAGATATTTCTAGAAGGCATAACAACGCCCCTAGACAACAATCTACTCGCTCAGCTCACGGTGTTCGGGTGGTTAATTAGTGGTCCACTCCCCAACACCTCCACAGCCTATGCTTTTTCAACTCTAGTGGAAGAAGACACAGCAGACGTAGGAAAACAGCTACAAAAATTTTGGGAACTCGAAGAAATATCCGTAACCAAAACCGTAACCGAGGTGGACGAAAATTGCGAAACCCATTACGTCAACACTACTCAAAGGTTACCGGATGGTAGATATATGGTGCGCCTCCCGTTCAAAAGTGAATTCCCCAATACCATGTCCCTAGGTTCTTCCAGAAATATCGCTATGGGACAATACGCTCGGCTCTACAAAACATTGCTTAAAGACGAGGCCATAAATTTGGAATACTCCCGAGTCCTTCAAGAGTACATTGACCTAGGTCACATGACAGAAGTTCCACCCATGGAAATCATTCAGAAAAATCAATATCTCTCGTTTTACCTTCCTCACCATGCGGTCGTCCGGCCCGAAAGTAAATCCACCAAATTACGCGTGGTATTTAACGCATCGCGTAAAACCCATTCTCAATTTGCATTAAACGATGTTCTCCATAAAGGCCCCGTCCTCCAAAGGGACCTTTTAGGCATCTTACTCAATTGGAGACTGTACAAATTCGTGTTTAACGGCGACATTGAAAAAATGTACAGGCAAATTTTAGTCCATCCGGACGATCGCCCATTCCAGCGTCTAATATTCCGTCCCAAACAATCAGCAATCATGAAAGATTTCCAGCTGAATACGGTCACATTCGGGGTAAACTGCGCTCCATTCCTAGCAATTCGCACGCTGCAACAGCTAGCTACGGACTGCAAAGAAAAATACCCTAGGGCAAGCCAAATCCTGCTCCAGGAAACTTATGTCGACGACATACTTGCCGGTGCTCACACTCTCGAGGACGCAGAAAATGCCCAAAGCCAACTTATTGCGTCGCTAAAATCCGCAGGATTTCTCCTCAAAAAGAACACTGCAAATCACATCAAGCTGTTGGAGAATATAGCTGTTGCAGACCGGTTAGATACCGAATTTTTGGAGGTGTCCGAAGCAAGTACGACCAAGACGCTAGGAATAAAATGGGACGCACAGAATGACGTGTTCCAATACAATATAAAAGCACCCACTCCATGCAAAACAATCACCAAAAGAGCAATGCTATCCCACGCATCCACTTTGTTTGACCCGGCAGGATGGCTTACGCCTATCGTAATCCACGCGAAACTGCTGCTCCAATCCCTTTGGAAAGAAGGTCAAGACTGGGACGAGTGTGTCAAGCCAACTACATTGACCACTTGGAACAAATTTCTCGAAGTTTTACCATATATAAAGACCATCAGCATACCCAGATGGGTAGGATACGAGCCAACGCAAGACATCCAATTGCATGGATTTTCGGACGCATCAGAAAAAGCATATTGTGCCGCAATATACATTCGATCTAGTTACGCTGGATCACCCGCCCAATCCCATTTATTAGTTGCTAAAACCAAGGTTGCGCCACTCAAAGCAGTAAGCTTGCCGCGCTTAGAATTATGCGGCGCACATCTCTTGGCACGGCTAGTGCAACATACATTCAAGACAACGCAACTTCCCGAGCTAAAAACCTTCTTGTGGTCTGATTCCACCATAGTCCTAGCATGGCTGGAAAAACCACCAGGTACATGGAAAACGTTTGTCGCAAATCGTACGGCCGCCATACAAGAAAAAACTCACAATGCCAAATGGAGCCACGTAAAATCCCACGATAACCCGGCCGACTTAGGCACCCGCGGCTGTACCCCCACCGAACTCAAAGACTCGCTATTATGGTGGCACGGGCCAAAATGGCTATCAATCCCAGAGGAAAATTGGCCTTGCAGCCAAGTTCCTGCTATCACTCCTCCAGAACAGAAGAAAGTTCAGCAGTTTTTCACGGAATCTGAAAACTGTGATATATGTGAACAATTCACGACTTACTCGCGGGCACTACGAGCAACAGCACGAATTATGCGTTGGTATCAAGCAAATCCCGCAACTCCCAAGGACAGTGCTCTCCAAATCAAAGACGCCAAAACTAGGCTTATTATAGCAGCACAACGCCTTTTCTATCCCAAAGAATATGATCAGTTACTCAGCCAACATCCTATCTCCAACAAAAGCAAGTTAAGTACTTTATGCCCAATCATTGATTCCGTTGGGCAAATTAGAATCAATAGTAGATTAGCCAACGCAAACATACCCTACAAGGAACGATTTCCCATACTATTACCACCCAAATCGAAACTTACCACCCTGTTTATCGACTTCATCCACAGCACTCTTCTTCATGCTCAAAACCAGCTGATGCTACGAGCGATTCGGCAAGAATTCTTTGTCCCCAAACTAGCCAATCTCGTTAAGGCATCTATTCGCAAATGTATAACATGTACGCGTTTTAAACAAGTCACAAAAAATCAAATTATGGCCGCACTTCCCCCGAAAGAACACAATTTTCTCCCGCGTTCACTATAACCGGAGTTGACTTCGCGGGTCCATTTAATTTAAAAGCCGCCAATATACGAACCAAGGTAGTTCTCAAAGGCTACGTTTCCGTGTTCGTATGTTTCTCCACTAAAGCGGTCCACTTGGAAGCCGTTTCAGAACTTAGTTCAAAGGCATTCTTGCAAGCATTCGAACGTTTTGTCAGCCGTAGAGGCATCCCAAAAAAGGTTGTGTCAGACAATGGCCGAAATTTCCTTGGCGCCAGTAGAGAACTGACAAAAAACTTCGCAGAGTTCATGAAATCTGCAATTGATCATGTTTCCAGCCTTTACAGCAGTCGTGAACTAGAGTGGCAATTCATACCCCCCACGCTCCCCATATGGGTGGACTCTGGGAAGCTGCTGTTAAGAGCTTCAAAAAGCATTTCACTCGAACCGCCGGTACCAGAATATTCACATTCGAGGAGTTTGCCACATTACTTGCGAAAATAGAGGCCGTTCTTAATTCTCGTCCGCTATGCATACCCAGATCCAATGTTGAAGACTTACTGCCACTAACTCCGGGTCATTTCCTTCGAGGAGCACCGTTGACGGCGCTTCCTGAAAATCCCAACGAATCTCTCTCCATACTAAACCGTTGGCAGAAGCTAAAACTTCTTCATCAAGAATTCAGCACCCGATGGCGACATGAATACCTTCATGAACTCCACCGAAGGTATAAATGGAAGCAACCAAAAGCCAACCTTTCAGTTAATGACATCGTCATTATCAAGGACGACGCCTGCCCACCCACGCATTGGCGTCTTGGAAGAGTCATACACTTACATCCAAGCAAAGACCAAAATACGCGCACAGTGGACCTCCAAACCCAAAGTGGACCGCTCACGCGACCCATTGTAAAACTCGTGCCTCTCCCAATCAAAGACAACTCGTCCTCGGTTGAACAATAACCGAAATCCCACCCCATTCTCTCTATCTCTCTGTTAAAGTTGCCTCATTTTTACCCACATACTAATTCCGTAATAATTCCGTAGATGTACAAGTGCCGCATGTGCCACAAAGGTCATCCTTTGCGCGTATGCGCTAAATTCATCAAGCTGAGCATCCTGGAACGCCGTCGCGCCGCACGAAGAATGGGCTACTGCTCAAATTGCCTGGCCACCACACATCGCGTGCATCAATGCGATTCCAAAGAGGTGTGTCACAAGTGTGGAGACCTGCATCACACTTTGCTGCACCACGGCTACACCACCACGGAAGCTCCAGAAGCATCAAAGAAGGAAGGACATCAACCGCGCAGATCACGAAAGGACAGCTCTTCACCTAGCATCAACCGACCCGTTCGAGCGAGTCGTTCCAAAACAAGGAACACTTCCGAACGCCGCCCTCCGAGACGCAGTATCTCACCATCTCAGACGCTTCACCAGCTGCAGGAAGCCATCAAAAGCCTAACCAAGCTTAAAACCGCCATCCGGCAGGGGGGGCGGCATGTTAGCGCACGCTAACCCTTGAAATAAATCATTGTAAACACTTCAATGTAAATAGCCTATAATCCAATGATTATTCCTATCTCACCATTCCTAAATAAGTAAAAACCAAAACTGGGGACTCGACCTTTACAAGAGTTTCCGGCCACTTCGAATAAAACGTTGAACAGAGAAGACAAAAGCTCCGCATTTTTTCTTAGTTTTCCCGAAAAGATCATCGACTCTCTAGCTGTGGAACCGAGCGTTGTCCTCGGCATCCTCATCATCGTCAGCATCATCGAAGTCATCAACGGCATCCTTACCGTCAGCATCAGCATCGACATCCCCTCTTCACCCATCACCGCAGGCAGCAATTTCTACGAGCTGAGCCGGCAATTCGTCAACTCCAATCATCCACACAAAGCCACAGCAAGCAAGCTCCGCTACTTAGCTGCCAGCTTTTCACGAAGAAACAAATTAATAAATCAATAAATTAATAAATTGATTCCACTAGTTCCGCGATGGCGACAGTATTTTATATTTCTCCCCTTTTTTTTTTTTCTTTTTTGGAACAGGCAGTAATTCTCAGTGTTTGTTTAATTTTTTTGGAGTTGAACTTGGTGTTTATTAATTTTGTTGCAATTTATTAATTGGATGATTGAAAAACAACAGCCCGAACTTTTGCGGGCTGTGTATTGGTGACGCTGGAATGCGCGGGATTATCGAGCTTTTTGCGGTACTGCAATTCGCATGTATGTGTAGATGTATGGATGGATAGTGCCCAAAATATGTAAATAAGAAAAACACACTGAGACACAAAAGTTATTTCACGTCGGCTTTAGGAATTTATTTAATATATATTTATTGGATGGCCGTCGGAAATACTTGAGCTTTCGGAATTGGGGTTATGTCGAAAAATATGTATAAATGTATGTATATATATGGAATATGTATTATATGTAATATGGATGTAATATATGTAATATGTTTGTAATATATGTAATATGGATGTAATATATGTAATATGGATCTAATATATGTAATCAATATGGCGGAAAATTTTATTGTAAATTTTGCCGGCGGGTATGTGTTGTAAATTTTCGATTTATTGTGGACTGTATTTGGATTTTTAATAATGAAAGCAAATATTGTCACAGCGGATGTACAATAAAAAATTAATATCAAAAATATTTGTGGGCCGAAATTGGCGGAACACTTAATTTTTGTTTCACTTTTTTTTGTGGAAAATTAATTTGAACTCAATTTTGAAATTAATTTATTTTTCACTGTTCACTTAATTTTTTGAAATTAATTTATTTTTCACTGTACGCTTGACTTTTTAATTGCACACTTTAATTTGGATTTATATTTTTTATTTTTCTTCGATTTGATGTTGGATGTATATTTAGTGGATTTACGGCCAAATGCGAATATGAAACTTGTACATCAATATGTACACGAAAAGGAATTAGAAAATAGGCAATATGGCCGCACGTTAAAAGAGAACGAAGAAATAAAAGACGGAATTGGAATTGTAATTTACTAACTGCCGTCGTCGGATTAAATCGGACTTGGCTTTTAGACAAATCGTACAGAAAGTCAAACGAATTATGTTCTTCGAATGGCTGACTGTCAACCGGCAGTTAATAAAAAATTAATAAATTGGCACTTATCCGGCTCGAAGGACCAAAAAATGAAAAGCTGTGGCGTCGGGGGTGATCGTCGATTGGGAGCTGCTTCGTCGGGCGTTGCGGCTGTTGCACGTAGCCGGGTAGCAAGCTGGAAGAGATGGTGAAAAAAACACTCGTTGGTCGCGGTGCGCAAAGGAAAGAACAACGAGGACGGCAGCTAACTTCGGCAAGCCGAAGTTTTAATACCCTTGCAGACTTAGCCGAAATTGCTAAAATTGGTTAGTGTAAACTGACGGACAGACGGACAGACGGACATGGCTATATCGACTCCCCTATTGATCCTGATCAAGAATATATATACTTTATAGGGTCGGAAACGTCTCCTTCACTGCGTTACAAACTTCTGACCAAAATTATAATACCCTCTGCAAGGGTATAAAAAGATGAGCTATACGTAATTAATTTCATTTTTAAATAGCGGCTGTAGTATGTACTTGTCCAATTGGCAGCAACTTTAACCCTGAACAAGGTAAACATAAATAAATTAAATAAATTGCATAGTTTCATGCCAATAGCTTTTATACTGCAAAATTGTCATATACAAATAGGGCAAAAAGGGATATTTTCGCAGCCTTTAACAATTTTTCCTACGGAAGCTATACGATATAGACGTCCAATCGGCAAGCGCTTTTACCCTGATCAAGGTATGCGTAAATAAATAAGACTTGGAAAAATGTATGTCAATAGCTTATACACTGCGCGAAATATCCTAAAAATCATTAAATTTTAACCGATTTTACCCTATTGTTCCTATGGGAGCTATAGGATATAGACGTCCGATCGCCACGCGCTTTTACCCTGATCAAGGTATGCATAAAAAAATACGATTTGGAAAGATTAATGTCAATAGCTTATACACTGCGCGAAATATCATAAATTCTTGCAAGATATATCCAATTGTTCCTATGGGAGCTATAGGATATAGACGTCCGATCGGGGCGATTTTCAAACTTGATCTGCGTACACATGTTTTAGGACGATTGTGAAAGTTTCAGATCTCTAGCTTTTAAACTGAGCTCGCAAACGATATTGAAATGGACGGACAGACGGACAGACGGACATGGCTATATCGACTCCCCTATTGATCCTGATCAAGAATATATATACTTTATGGGGTCGGAAACGACCCCCAAGACTAACTTAAACCTAATTGAGCGCTGCGTTTCAAAGCGCAGTGGAGAGATTCCGGGAGCGGGAAGGCGGGAGAGCCTGGAACGCAAGCGTCCAGTGCGGGAGAGCGGGAGAGCCTGGAGTCGCGAGCATCCAGTGCGGGCGAGTAGGTATTCGCTACGAGGGAAGCGCGGGCAGTTTAAAAGAGGGGAGAGCGGCGTAAACGGCAGTGAAGGAGACATCTCCGACCCTATAAAGTATATATATTCTTGATCAGGATCACCTCCTGAATTGATATAAGCATGTCCGTCTGTCCGTCTGTCCGTCTGTCTGTCCGTCTGTCTGTCCGTCTGTCTGTCCGTCTGTCTGTCCGTCTGTCTGTCCGTCTGTCTGTTCGTCTGTTTCTACGCGAACTAGTCTCTCAGTTTTAAAGATATCGAATTGAAACTTGGGTGTGTGCAAAGTTCTTTCCTTTGCACGCAGTATATAAGTCGGAACGGCCAGGATCGGCCGACTATATCCTATAGCTGCCATATAACTGATTGATCGGAAATGCCATTACTTTGGTGTTTGTTAAGTTAGAAAGTTGGGATTTTCTATGAGTTTTATATTTGGCCAGTCAATCCGACCTACCAAATTTCATAAGGATCGGTCTACTATATCTTATAGCAGCCATATAACTGATTGATGGGAAATGCCATAACTTTCGTGTTTGAAAAGTTAGGAAGTTGGGATTTTGTATGATTGTTAAGAATGCATCATATGAATAATTTTGGAGAATATAATTTACAGAATATTCTGTAAGGGTATTTCAACTTTGGCCCCGCCCGAAGTTAGCTTATCTTTCTTGTCTTGTTATATTTTGACACATAATTGCGTCAAACCAAATCAGCTTTGGTTATTTTGCATGCACTATGGGGCCAACGACAACTTTTGTTGACCAAAATTAATAAGTCGCTAAATTTTAAAGATATCGAGATAAAACTTAACCAATTTTTTGGTATCCTTAGGCAACATATATGTTAAAAAGAATAGGATCGGACGAATATATCACATAGCTGCCATACGATCGATTTATTCAACTTTGTTGTTTTTAAGGTAATCGAATAAATTATATTTTTTATTATATACTTTATAAATAAAAATTAAATATATTTTTTTTATATTTTTATATCTACTTATGAATAGAATTCAAAATGCAAAACAAAATGTTCTTCGTTCTACAAAGGTGCAATGTAATTGCATAAAAATCTGATTAAATAAATTGTATTAATAAATATTAAAAAGGCACCTGCTATTAAACCTCATGCTTTTTGGATTCAAGTCCAATATTGTCTGGAAAATTAAAAAAATATTCTTATCGAAACTACTGTCTAAGTTGCAAAGCTTGAGGAGATGTACTTAAAAATTAAATTTTAAAAAAGTGGCAATATGTGGTGATTCCAACCATCTACATTCTAAAAAGAATTTAATACTTTACAAATCTCAATAGGTTTCAGAAGTGGAATCCGCTGGACTCACTTTGTTGCTCTACAAATGAAAGTGCGTTTTCACAGAGAACGGTCGTGTTTTTGTTTTGCGCTCCGAATTTTCATTTTTCTTATTGAAACCACCGGGGTTTACTTAAATCTCTTTAACGTTTCTACACCTTTAAGTGTTTTCTAACAACTTTCCGTTCGCTTCGCGAGTGCATCGTGATTAACTTGTGTTTAATAAAAATTTTTATCATAATTTAATTCGGTGCTGGTTTGTTGTTATTGTTTTCCATTGCCCCTCTTTTCAGTCTTTCTCTTCGTCGTTGAGCGCTGTTGGAACGGCACGCACTCCAACGCACTCTCTCTGAGGTGTTTTATACCGGAGTTAATCGGTTAATATTCCCGCTCTCTCTCTCTTTTCGTTTTCTATTTCGTTTCGTGGTGCCTAACATCAAAGTTATTCGGTGTTTCGCTCCCGCTCTGTCGCTCTGATCTATCTCTCATTAAAAAGTTCTTGAGCGCTTTCGATTTTTTTGTCCGCTATAGTGCACAGTGGTCCGTGGTCAGCGAAAATGGCTTTCTGTTCATTAAAAAATCTGACCTAAATGCTTTTCAAACATGGTGTTGTGAAAATCTTTTGGATTTAAATAGCGCTAAGTGCAAAGTAATGACATTTTTTCGGGTGAACCCACAATACGCAACGTATACGCTGGGTGGTTGTGCGTTGTCTAGAATTACGCAAGTTGATGACCTTGGCGTCCTCCTTGACCCAAAACTTAAGTTTTGTGACCATATTACTTCTATAGTAAATAAAGCCAGGGGAGTACTTGGATTTATAAAAAGGTGGTCAAAGGAATTCGATGATCCCTATGTTACAAAGACTCTGTTCATTTCACTAGACCGTCCAATCCTTGAGTACTGTTCAGCAGCTTGGAGTCCTCAGTATGGTGTACATATAGACCGGATAGAGTCTGTGCAAAAGAACTTTTTATTATTTGCTCTACGGGGCCTTAACTGGAATGCAAGCCTTATTTTACCATCCTACTCTAGTAGACTCCTCCTAATTAATCTACCATCATTAGTAAACCGTAGAACGATGCTTGGCACAACTTTTATCTATAAACTTATTCACAGGGATGTGGAGAGTCCCGAGTTACTGGGTCGCATAAGCTTCTCTGTGCCTAATATAATTACCAGGAACTATGTTCCTCTTACATTAAATTTTTGTAGATCTAACTTTGATATGCATGAACCGTTTAGAGTACTGTGTAACGACTATAATAGACTATACCACATTATTTCTACTACCGACTCTTTGCCAAGCTCAAAAGCATTAATTTTATCTTACTTAGCACAAAATTAGTATTAGTATTTAGTCTCGTACGTATTTCTAGTCTTAGTCTGTTCGCTTCTACATTGTTCTTTTAACTTCTCGCGATCTGGTTTTTACGCCAATAAGTCTCCGCGCGTAACAAGCACTGCTTGGTGTCGTAAGGGCCACTTGTTTACGCTGATCTTAGTGCATCAACGTCCGAATGAAAGCTATTTTTCTAATTAAAAAACGGATTTTAGATACCTCACTTTAACACTTAAGTACAAAAACAACACGATAGATTTCAACCGTTTAAACACATAAACAGTGACGTTTTGTCGTTGTATGATGGCTCAGGTATGGCCAGTGTTCGTCACAAGTTTTTGTTTGTCTCAGGTTGCTGAAAGAGAGTTCCGACCCAGCCCAGAGTAAAAGTCGTGGGGAATTACTTAGTTATTGATTACAACTAGGTTTATTTCAATAAGATTCTTGACACTTGATTAATTTTGAATAACTGGTTCTCTTGACTGGCGGGGTGCCGCCCTTGTTGCGTTCGCTTCCTTCGTCCAATCCGAATGCCTGGTATCGGGTGCCGTCCAGCTGCTCGAGATGAACAGCACGGGATTACGGTTGCTGGTAGAATAGACCCCGGGGCAGGTTGCCACGCAGCAAGCCAGAAATAAGAGTGCGTTGTTTGGGGACCCTGAGGTCAGCCACAAACGAGAGACAGTTTAGTGCTTGGGGACCCTAAAGTCAGCCGCAAGGGAGAGCAAGAATGTTGCTTGGGGACCCTGAAGTCAGCCACAAGAGGGAGAATATTGCTTGGGGACCCTGAAGTCAGCCACAAGAAAGAGAGAGTTTGGTGCTTGGGGACCCCAAAGTCAGCCGCAACAGAGAGAGAGAGTATGTTTCTTAGGGACCCTAAAGTCAGCAGCAAGAGAGAGAGAGTATGTTGCTTGACGACCCTAAAGTCAGCCGCAAGAGAGAGAGAGCGCGGCCGGTGAACCGAGCCGTAAGGAGGCGTGAACCTGAAACCTTCTTAATGAAACCTTCGGATCGGCAAGCCGAGCAGGAGGGAGAGGAAAGTACTACGAGAACTAACTACGATTTATAAGCGGATTTAGATTGAATGATCCAGTCCACCAAAAGTGACTTTGCTGCTCACCATCACTGGGGAGTTTCCTCTTTACCCGAAGACGGTCTGCTGCTAAGTCAAGTTCTATGGCCCGTGGCCCGCCTTATATAGGGCTCGGCGAAATCTAGTGTGCCCGCCTGTGTGGGATTTCTCTCAGTCTAGTGTGCCCCTACGTGCACGATCGTTGGCGCGCGCGCCATGAATTAAACGATCTTTTCGATTAACTTTTTTTGACTTTTTTATTTTTATATTTATATATTGTTTTGCGCGCGCACAGCGTCACAACCCTTCCCACTCTGTCAAATATTCGTCCCACGTGGTCTGATCCTCTCCTGCTAGCTGCGCGATCATCGTTTTGAGTGTTCGAGTCGTTCGCTCGGTGGGGTTCTCCTGGGGCGTGTACGGTGCCGTCCACTGTTGCTGTATCCCCCATTTTTCCATGGCCTATCTTGTTTTTCGTCCTGTGAATTGGACCCCATTATCTGAGATTAGAATTTTTAGCGATACGACTCTCGCAATTACCCTTTCTCGAAAGACTCGTAGGAATGCGTCTGCTGTAGCCTGTCGGATTGCTGCAAGTTCCACCCATTTCGAGAATTTGTCCATGATCACTAATAGTGTGGTGTTTCCGTTCTTTGATCTGTGTAGAGCTCCCACAAAATCCACACATTTGGTTTACCACGTTGCTTCTGCCACTTTTGTCAGCATCTTCCCTGCTTTTCCCTGTTGTGATACCTTGTATTTCTGGCAGCACTCGCATTTTTGTACGTATTCCCTTACGTCCTTGTTCATTTGTGGCTAGAAATATCGGTTCTTCACCCTTCCTAGTGTTTTGAACATGCCCAGGTGGCCTGATTCTGCTGTACTGTAGTTTTCCGTCAGTACTTGTTGAATTTCAGCCCCAGTTACGCACAGTTTCCATGGTTGTGTGTCTCTCCGACCGCCACCCAGCTTATATAGCCTGCCTGCTTCTATCTTGAACTCCGTGCTCAATCCAGGTCTCCGTATACTGTATTGTTTTCAACTCGTCCTGTGGCATTCTGGATAAGGCGTCTGCTACCGCATTCCATTTTCCCCTTCTATACTGGACTTGAAATTGGAATGGTTGTAGGCCTAGCGGCCATCTGGTCACTCTTCCCGACGGACTTTCTATTGAGTTTAGCCACTTCAACGCCATGTGGTCTGTTACCACTATGAACCGATAGCCTTCTAGGTACATCTTGTACTTACTGATCCCCCAATATATCGCTAAGCATTCTTTTTCGGTTGCACTGTAGTTTTTTTCCACTATTGTCTATTGTATTGTCTACTATTCCTATCCATTGGGATTTGCCAGTATCCTGACTTCGATTGTTCACAAACATCCCCCATTCGTTGTTTTTCTGTCTCACTAGCACTACTGGCGCGCTGGATGGGCTACGTGAGGGTTCTATGAGTCCCAGTGTCTACAACTCGTTAACCAGTTCATTGATGATCGCCTGCTGTTTTATCGGTTTATCATCCTTGAGGTAAATCTTATGCATTGTTATATTACTGATTTCTTGCATTCCTTCAAATACTTGCCTCTGTGTTTTCAGAAAGTCCTGTACATCCTTTCCGGCTTCGTATTTGTCTCCGGTTGGTCCTCTTCGTCTCCGGCGTCCCTTATTTCTAGTTCTAAGCCTCTCTCTGTTTCATCTGTGCAATTTGAGTCCCCAACTGTTCCTCATACCTCGGCGGCAAAAAGTATTCCAGCAGCTCTGTTCTGAGCTGAGTCCGTCAATCGCTCGCGATCCCCTCCAGGATGAATGGCATCGTCTGTATCAGCTCGTCCTCCCGGAATCCGTATCCGCCTGCCCACTGTTCCGTTTTGCTTAGGAACTCCAGTTGGTTTGTTGTTCCTTGGTACCGTCTATGACTTCAGTTTCCATTTTTATTTCTATCTTTTCTTCCATTTTGTCACCTAGACTTGCTCGTTTGGTGGCCATTATCCCAGCTGTTGTACTGGCTGATGGGCCTTCGTTGCTGTTCCCCTTCTCTTCCCTGGTTACACGATCGCCGGAATTGTTTCTTTCGCCGGGCTTTTTTCTCTCCTATATTTTTCTGTCAGTTCTGACTGTTTCTGTATGATCGGTTATTTTGGCGAACGCTGCCAACAAACGTCTTAAATCTTCGCTTCTTTCTGCCGTTCCTAATCCGAATTCTTCCGTGTATTTCGTTAGTTCGCTCTTAGGTGCCAGATATACCCAGCTCGACATTACTCCTCCGGTGTCGGATTATCTTTTGCAACCACCTTAACCTGTTCGGCTCAGGGATGGCCAGGGTTCGTCACAAGAATTTGTTTGTGTCAGGCGTGGTTGCTAAAAAAGAGTTCCGACCCAGCCCAGAGTAGAAGTCGTGGGGAATTACTTGGTAATTGATTACAACTAGGTTTATTTCAGTAAGGTTCTTGACATTTGATTAATTTCGACTAACGGGTTCTCCTGACTGGCGGGGTGCCGCCTTTGCTGCGTTCGCTTCCTTCGTCCAATCCGAATGCTTGGTATCGGGAGCCGTCCAGCTGCTCGAGAGGAACAGCACGTGATTACGGTTGCTGGTGGAATAGACCCCGGGGCGGGTTGTCACGTAGCAAGCCTGAAATAAGTGTGTGTTGTTTGGGGACCCTGAAGTCACCCACAAACGAGAGAGAGTTTAGTACTTGGGGACCCTAAAGTCAGGCGCAAGAGAGAGAATGTTGCTTGGGGACCCTGAAGTCAGCCACAAGAGAGAGAATGTTGCTTGGAGACCCTGAAGTCAGCCACAAGAAAGAGAGAGTTTGGTGCTTGGGGACCCTAAAGTCAGCCACAAGAGAGAGAGGGTGTTGCTTGGGGACCCTAAAGTCAGTCGCAAGAGAGAGAGAGAGAGTTTGTTGCTTGGGGACCCTAAAGTCAGCCGCAAGAGAGATAGAGAGTATGTTGCTTGACGACCCTAAATTCAGCCGCAAGAGAGAGAGAGCACGGCCGGTGAACCGAGCCGTAAGGAGGCGTAAACCTGAAATCAAACGGTCCTTAGTGAAACCTTCGGATCGTCAATCCGAGCCGGGTTTAAGGAGATTAGAGGGGGACTTAGATCGAATGATCCAGTCCACCAAAAGTGACTTTGCTGCTCACCTTCACTGGGGAATTTCCTTAAGCCCGAAGACGGTCTGCTGCTAAGTCAAGTTCTATGGCCCGTGGCTCGCCTTATATAGGGCTCGAGATCTAGTGTGCCCACTTGTGTGGGATTTGCCGGTATCAGTGTGGCCATATTTCTCAGGCTAGTGTGTCCTGGTCTGCTTGTTTGTCGGTGCCTGGCAGTGTAGTGTTGTATTATGGTTATGGTTTAGTGTTGGATTACGTTTGGGACGTGGTGTAGTGTATTGACAACTGTTATGTAAGGTGTGTAGTGTGGAGAAGTGGCATTTGTGTAGTGTTTGGTTATGAGTAGTATTTAATGATAGATAGTGCTCTTCATGTGTTGTTAGCTTACGGTGTTCGTTCTGTATTGTATATGTTCCTACGAAGTGTTTAGTGTTTCTAATGTATACTCTCTTTGTTTTCCGCGTGTTCGGGGGTTTTACTGCCATGATCTGGTGACACGAAATTGGTTACCTTCCAGGGACCGTCGTACTTTGGTGCTAGTTTTCCTTTAAATTTGTCTGCCGCTTTTGACAGATAGTGTGTCTTGCACCATACTAAGTCTCCGATCTCTGGTTTCCAATCCCTTTTTCGCAGTTTGTAGTGATGTTTTTGTTGTTCGGCGGCTTCTTCCATAAGTTGTGTTGCCTTTTTTCGCACGCCTTTTAATCTGTTCCACCTTTGTTCCTCCTGTAACCCCGATCCCTTTGTTACCCTGTCGAACATCGTGGTTGGTAATCTTAATCTCTTTCCCGAATACCAGCTGATCGAGACTATATCTTGTAGATTCCGACACACTGCTATTGTATGCTAGCATTAACTCTGGCAAATATTCGTCCCACGTGGTCTGCTAGCTGCGCGATCATCGTTTTGAGTGTTCGAGTCGTTCGCTCGGTGGGGTTCTCCTGGGGGGTGTACGGTGCCGTCCACTGTTGCTGTATCCCCCATTTTTCCATGGCCTTTCTTGTTTTTATGGTTTTTAGCGATCCGACTCTCGCAATTACCCTTTCTCGAAAGACAATGCGTCCGATGTAGCCTGTCGGATTGCTGCAAGTTCCATTTCGAGAATTTGTCCATGATCACTAATAGTGTGGTGTTTCCGTTCTTTGATCTGTGTAGAGCTCCCACAAAATCTACACGTATGGTTTACCACGTTGCTTCTGCCACTTTTGTCAGCATCTTCCCTGCTTTTCCCTGTTGTGATACCTTGTATTTCTAGCAGCACCAGTTACGCACAGTTTCCATGGTTGTGCGTCTCTCCGACCGCCACTTAGCTAATATAGCCTGCCTGCTAGGGATGTCAAAAATATATCAAAATATCAATATATCGATATTTTTTGCAAAAAAAATATATTTATATCGTGATATTTTTTTAGCCAAATATCAAAATATCGATATTTTAGTTTTCGATATTATTTGATATTTTCAAATCTTTCTCTCATTTCAATCTCTTATCTCTGTGCACAAAAATGAACGGTGTTAAAAACTATTTCGGCGAGATAAATAAAAACAAGTCTGCAGAGTACTTTGTTTAAACAAAAATTTAAAAAAAAGTGGGAATACATCCAATATGTTATCCCACTTGTGTATTTAAAATGTATAGGCAAGGTGAGTAACATTTAAGCAAACTTAGCAAGAAACTTGGCGTCATTTTCCCCAAAAACGCGGTCTTTTCAACTGCGTATGCTTGCATATACATATATATGTACATACATACATATCTATTTGCACATGTTCTTTAAAGAATCAAGCAAGAGACGATGATGACCGAATCTTTCGAATGTGGCACTAAGCTACCTAATTATCCTGGGTAGCTCAGTGTCGTCAGAGCGGTTAGCGTCGGCTATTAAGTGCGTTGTCTGCGACACACGCAGCCGCATGACCGACCGCCACATAACCGAAAAGGTATTTTTAAAATCCATATGCAAAGAGTTATGAAACTAATAAAATAACAAATGTATACTTTTCTAGTGCTTTTACTTTAATTTAAAAAGTCTTGTTTCCTTGTTATTAGCTCATTTAAGCGACTAAAATTTTGAAATTCAACTGAAAAAAAATATCAAAAATATCTTATATATCGATATTTTTTCGTGATATATTAAATATCATATCAATATTTTTCTTAAGGAAAATATATCAGCAATACGATATTTTAAAAATATTTGGCATCCCTACTGCACTGTAGTTTTTTTCCACTTTGCTCAACCTCATGCTGGCAAACGCTATTACATGCTCCCAGTACTCTCCTTCCTGTTTTAGGACCGCGCCTACGCCTAAGTCACTGGCATCCGTTTGCAGTTTTAACTGCTTTGTGAAATAGGGACACGCCAGTACCGGCGCCTTTGTTAGGCTCGTTTTTAGTTGGTCAAACGATTCTTGGTGTTCTTCGACCATTCAAACTTTTGTGCTTTCCTGATTAAGCTTTGCATCGCTCCTGCCTGTTCGGTGAAATTTGGTATGAACCGTTGGTACCATGATGCCATTCCTAAAAAGCTGTGTACTTCCTTTGTGGACCTCGGCGCTGGTAAGTCTCGAATTGCCGCTACTTTGCCTGGGTCTGTCCGAATGCCCCGATCGCTTATGGCGTGTCCTAGATACGGATTAATCCGCAGGTTCGCGTTTTGTAGTCTCCTGAACACTTCTTTTAGCTTCTCCAAATTTTCACGTTTCCTCCGGCCAATATCCACTATGTCGTATAGATATGCAAATGCGAATGGTTCCATTTCTGGCTCTATTATTGTGTCCAGTGCCTTTTGGAACGTTGCTGGAGCTGTGGTTAGCCCAAATGGAAAGCCCTGTACTTCTTTTTCGGACAGTTCCCCTGTCGTGTTTTCTGGCCCCGTATTTGTCTCCGGTTGGTCCTCTTCGTCTCCGGCGTCCCTTATTTCTAATTCTAAGCATCCACACCTAAGCGTGCTGTGTACCTCAGCTAGAAAGTCCATTCCTAACAGTATTCCTCCTGCCACTTCTGTTAGTATCATGAACGTTACCCTGAACGCTCTTCCTCCAAATTGGATTTCTGCTGCGAATTCTCCTATCGCCTTCAGCGTTTTACTTCTTCTGAGAGTTTTGTGAATTGCATAAGTTTTCTTAGTCCCATTGCGTATTCTCTTACGGGCTCCGTTTCTCTCTGTTTCATCTGTGCAATTTGAGTCTCCAACTGTTCCTCATACCTCGGCGGCAAAAAGTATTCCAGCAGCTCTGTTCTGAGCTGCGTCCACGTTACGATCCTGGTCAGCGTGGGGTTTCACCAATCGCTCGCGATCCCCTCCAGGATGAATGGCATCGTCTGTATCAGCTCGTCCTCCCGGATTCCGTATCCGCCTGCCCACCACTTTGCTTAGGAACTCCAGTGTTTCATTCGCCGGGCTTTTTTCTCTCCTTTATTTTTCTGTCAGTTCTGCGAGTCTTTGTCTGACTGTTTCTGTATGATCCGTTTTTTTGGCGAACGCTGCCAACAAACGTCTTAAGTCTTCGCATCTTTCTGCCGTTCCTAATCAGAACTCTTCCGTGTATTTCGTTAGTTCGCTCTCTGGTGCCACGTAGCAGGCCTGTGTGTTTTGTGTGTTGTTTGGGGACCCTGAAGTCAGCCACAAAAGAGAGAGAGTTTAGTGCTTGGGGACCCTAAAGTCAGCCGCAAGAGAGAGAATGTTGCTTGGGGACCCTGAAGTCAACCACAAGAGAGAGAGAGAGTTTGGTGCTTGGGGACCCTGAAGTCAGCCTTAAAAGAAAGAGTTTGGTGCTTGGGCACCCTAAAGTCAGCCACAAGAGAGAGAGTGTGTTGCTTGGGGACCCTAAAATCAGTCGCAAGAGAGAGAGAGAGTATTTGCTTGGGGACCCTGAAGTCAGCCACAAGAGAGAGAGAGAGTTTGTAACTTTGGGACCCTGAAGTCAGCCACAAGAGAGAGAGAGCGCGGCTTGTGAACCGAGCCGTAAGGAGGCGTGGTCCTGAAATCAAACGTATCTTAGTGAAACGTTCGGATCGGCAAGCCAAGCCGGGTTTAAGGAGCTTAGAGGGAGAGGGAAGTACTACGAGAACAAACTACGATTTATAAGCGGACTTAGATCGAATGATCCAGTCCACCAAAAGTGACTTTGCTGCTCACCACAACTGGGGAGTTTCCTCTATACCCGAAGACGGTCTGCTGCTAAGTCAAGTTTTATGGCCCATGGCCCGCCTTATATAGGGCTCGGCAAGATCTATGGACTGTGTGTGTTTATTATATATAAGTTAACTAAGTAGCTAACGGACGGAGTCGACGGTGTTGCTGACACTGCTTTTGGACGGATGCTCGTGCATAGCCGGAAAGCACTGCATATTTGCGTGGCCGCTTTGAGTATCATGTTATGTTAAGCTTTAAGTCGAAAATTGACTTCAGTTCACTTCATGCTCTGTAACAATAAGGAACAAAACTTCTATAGTCTTGAAAATTC
This sequence comes from Drosophila fuyamai, assembly GCA_018153365.1. Taxonomy (NCBI): domain Eukaryota; kingdom Metazoa; phylum Arthropoda; class Insecta; order Diptera; family Drosophilidae; genus Drosophila; species Drosophila fuyamai. The sequence goes on along the minus strand of JAECXW010000455.1, from coordinate 89,547 downwards.
CGGCAGACCGCCGTTAAAAATCTTGTTTTTATTTGCGTTGTCTGAGCCTCTAGGCCAGCAGGCGAAGGGGGTCAGTTACCTCCCAACTTAATTCATCCTAATCTACAATGGTGAAAGGACAGCCTTCCGGATAAGACAGCTGCGGGGGATCTCCAAATTCTATGTATAAAGACGTAGCCAAAACAACCTCCTCTTTCCGCACCCATGGGCGGATACCACCAGTGGCTGCTATTCGCAGTCATCTCACACCTCCAGGCGCAGCTAGCGGTGATCATTTTTCCCGCACCCGCGGGCGATCCTGGCAAGTGGCTGCTGTTAGCAGTCCTCTCACAAATACAGGCGCTACTAGAGACAACCACTTCACCCCGCACCTAAGTGTGGGAAATATCGAACAAGACAACCCTTCAACCAGTGCGGCTGAGGAAGACCACCCCAGGCCGCACCCATCTTATATTTTTGGATATAAAAATTTGATTTTTTGTGGAAGGTGTTCGCTCAAAATTGAAGTTTGAAATATATTGAAAAAATAAAAACTTGAAGTTTAGTGTAAGTTAGTTTAGGGCGAAGGCGGGAGCACAATAAAGTTTTCTCTCGCTCTCGGCGAAGTCGCCCCGTCTTCGCCAACCTTCGTTAAGCTAGGCTCTAAGTACTTTGTCGAAAAATATATATAAGCATTCGTTGAAATTGATTTGAGCCGTCGACACCTTTTCTTTTCGTTTTCGTTTCTCGCAGTTAATAATTTTAGCCACCGCCAAGGTTTTTCGGAAATTTATAATTAGAAAACTCTCTAATTTTTCATGGCGCCCCCGGGTGGACGTTAAAGTTATTAATTTTTTAATTATTAATTTGGAAACTAGTGACAGTGACACATAAACCAAAAATATAAAGTGCAAGTGCAAGTGGAGTTCAAAGCTCTTAATTACATACATATATACATAGTGTTTTTGTTGCCCGCGGCGTGTCGGTGTGGACAAAAAAATACACAGCAGCTCCTGCTTAAAATATCGTGCCGGTCGCGAAATACCCTGTTCGCCACAAAAGAACTGCTGCCAGAGGGATGCCCTGCGACTGCTCAATGTGTAAAAGGAAAGTGGCAGCTGGATTGAAAGACCCTAAAGCAGAACCTGAGGTATTTGTGCAAAAAATTGAAAGCTTGAGTTTATAAGAAAAACAATTTAATTGTTTATTGTCTTGTGCTGAAAAATTGCACCTCGCTTTCAGTTCTTGGCACAGACGTATCGATATAGTAGAGCTAGTTGTGCATGCATTTATTTATAATAAATAAAAATAAAAAATTATATTAAAATTTATTATATACACATACATATACACATACACATTATAACCTATTTGAACCTCCGTTGGACGCAACATTTACATAATTGTGTTATATTATTGCAATCACTGTCGCCCCCAATTTATTTATTGAAACTCGAAAATTAATAGTTGGTAAAATTATTCCAGCCGCTATATATAACCAATACATAAGTCCTCATATACAAGCAGCTGCAGCGGTTAACTTTTCGTTTTCCCTTTTCGCTTCGCTTGTCTGCCGTTAGCATCGTTGTAATTGTTGTTGGACTTTTGGTTTGGCGCGCTGAAGATCAAAGTGACGCGCTACCCTGCATTCGGACGGGTATACTGATTTTTGCCGTCATTTGCAACCACTGTTAATTTTGATACCTCGTGGCTCGATATTCAATTTAATATTTTTTTCGTCGTTTTCGTTGTGGATAATTATTAAAATAATTTTTTCGAACAAATTTAATAATTAAATTAAATTGTTATTTACTATTTAGTATTTTGTTTCAAAATTTATTTAACAATTTGTCGTCGTTCTAATTGAACAATTATCCTCTTTTAAAACTTATTTATTTTATTAATTATTATTCTTGGATAAATAATTTATTTGTATATATATATTTATTTATTTTCGTGGTTTATATATAAAAATAAAAAATATATAAAAATTGAGTCCAGATAAGCCAAAATCTCTTGAACTTCTTGCGGATCTTAAAATTAAGCTCAAAAAACCAGTGATGAGCATCCGCCGATTAAATGATCGAATAGAAGCCGGCCAGATTCCGATCCAAGAAGTAGAACTAACTTGTCGGCTAGAGATTTTAAATGCTTCTATTATTAAGGCAACTCAAATACAAGAACAGATCGAAGATTTAGATGATGGCGATGAGTTCGGAGAAGAGTTGGAAGAGCTTTCAATAATAACCAAGGCAAAAATAATGTCGCTTATCTCAGCCTTAAAGACGGCAAGCGAAACCAAAATAATTGGATCAGCTTCTGTAGACCCAACTCGAGCTCGACTTCCAAATTTTGGCATTGCCGAAATTCAGCGGCAAATATTCGGAGTTTAAGAATTTCATTAGCCTTTTCGAAACTCTTGTTCATCAAGACGACAGCATTCCCGTCATAGAAAAATTCAATCACTTAATTTCTTGTCTTCCTGGTGAAGCGTTGGGAACTATTAAGGCCTACCAAGTCACCGAGAGCAATTATGAAAAGGCTATGATCAGCCTGAAAAAAGTGTATGATAACGAATGTTTAATTTTTATGAATAATATTTCAACATTGTTTAGTCTTCCGAAAATAACGCAACAGTCAGCTTCGTCTTTAAGAAATTTTATCGACACCGTATCATCTATATACGGTTCTTTGTTATCGATAGGAGACGACACCAAGATTTCAAATGCAATGTTGATCTATCTTGTTTTGAACAGAGTAGACCCAGTGACCAAACAAAAATGGGAAGAACAATTAGATTATGAAAGGTTACCGCTTTGGTCCGATTTTGAAAAAATGTTAAACCGCCGATACCAGCATTTATCCGCTGAAGAATCGACGAAACCAAAGCAAGATAAAGTTATGTCGAGCAAGCCACATAATCGCAGCTCATTTTCTTGTTCTTCGTCCAACAGTAAATCCCAGCAAAGTTGTAGCTATTGCAACGCAGGAGACCATATCCTAGCGAACTGTGGTCCGTTTGGTCGCCTTTCGGTAATGCAAAGGTTTGACTTTGTAAAATCTGATTCCTTATGCATCAATTGTATGCGAAAGGGTCACACTGTTTCAAAATGCAAATTTAATAAATGTCGAGTTTGTGGCCGCTCGCATCATGTTTTACTGCATAGATATACAGTGTCCGAAAATAGTTTAGCGTTGCCACCACCCCAAGAGATTCTTTCTCCCTCTTTAAATCAAGATCAGCCTTCCACGTCACATGTTATGCATGCGACATCATTGGACAGAGTAATTTTAGCCACGTCGATCGTAAGTGTAAGAACTAAAAACGGTGAATATATTTGGGCCCGAGCACTTCTTGACTCTGGGTCCCAAACGAATTTTATAACAGAGGACCTTGCTCACCGCTTACAGATCCGTAAAGAGGAGTCGTGTATAAACTTACTTACAGTCGGTCAATATCAATGACTGGAAAATTCCAAAGAAGCTACCACTAGCAGACCCCTATTTCTACAAGCCACAAAAAATAGATATGTTAATAGGAGCAGAATCATTTTTCGAATTATTAGCTGTTGGACAAATTAGACAAGGTCCTGACTTTCCAACTCTGCAGACTCCTCTTCGGCTGGGTTGTATCGGGTAGATAAAAGGCATCTTCCCCTACAGAAGTTGTGAAAAGTTTCAGTTGTAGTGAAGAGATTTTAGTGTCTATTGACAGCACACTACAGAAGTTTTGGTCACTGGAAGAAATGCTATCTCTAAAGAAAATTCTGTCACCTGAGCAAAAGTTATGTGAAGAACACTACCGGAAGACTACTCAGGTTTTGCCATCAGGTCGGTTTGAAGTAAGACTGCCGTTTTAATCGGATCCAAATGAGTTAGGCAACTCTTTTGAAGTTGCAAAACGGCGGTTTTTGTCGCTTGAAAGAAGGCTGTCTCGAGACCCTGAGATGAAGGAAATGTACCTAGAATTTATGGAGGAGTACCTTTCCTTAGGTCATATGTCTCTTACAGATAAACTTCCTTCTGCTCTACATTATGTTATCCCACATCAATGTGTTCTGAGACCCCAAAGTACGTCAACCAAGTTACGTGTCGTTTTCGATGCGTCTTGTAAATCGTCAACTCAGAAGTCTCTAAATGACATTTTGATGGTTGGGCCGACAATCCAAGATGAGTTGTACTCAACGTTACTGCGCTTCCGGCTGCATAGGCTTGCCCTGACCGCCGATGTAAAGAAAATGTATCGCCAAGTGATGGTGAATGAAGCAGATAGGCAGTTTCAACTTATAGTGTGGAGAAGAGACCCCTCTGAGTCCTTGAGATTATACAAGCTCAACACCGTAACATATGGTACTGGACCAGCCCCGTTTTTGGCTATTCGGTGTTTAAAAAGGTTAAGTGAGTCTGCCAAAGTTTCTTTTCCAAGAGCTGCTAAGGTTAATGGATCCGACTTTTATGTCGATGATATGTTGACTGGTGCTGCATGCGTAGAGGACTTAAAGACTATTAAGTCTGAAGTATCTCAGGTTCTTCAAACTGCAGGTTTTGAATTGACAAAGTGGTTTTCAAACTCACCTGACGTTACCGCATCTGAGAGCACAGTTAAATCCATACCCATCTCGGACTCAGAGTCAACTAAGGCGTTAGGAATATCGTGTTTGCCTAACGAAGATGCCTTCAAATTTCAAATTGACACTGCTGTCATGGGTCTCCGAGCGACAAAACGGAACATACTATCGGTGACATCGAAGCTGTTTGACCCCCTCGGCTTATTAAGTCCTATTGTAATTAGAGGAAAGATCCTATTGCAGGAACTTTGGCTTAATAAGTTAGATTGGGAATAGTCGATTCCTATTTATTTGGAAACAGCTTGGAATATAAAAATTACATTGTCTAAATTAGAGGAAATATTCCCCGGTTTGTGCATACCGATCCGATGTCACCGGTCCAATTACATGCCTTTGCTGACGCATCCTTAAGAGCTTATGGAGCTTGCGTCTACATTCGTAGCAAAACTGCAAAAGGTTATAAAATATCGCTGTTGACTTCAAAGTCTAAAGTAGCGCCGCTCAAGACTAAAACACTCCCAAGGCTTGAGTTATGTGCCGCTCACCTTCTCGCAGATCTCTGCCACAGAATCAAGCCCCTATTAAAGGTACCTATCGAACGGATTGTTTATTGGTCGGATTCTGAAGTTACGCTTCATTGGCTCCGGTCTCATCCATCTTCATTATCCACTTTCGTATCGAATACAGATGCGGAGATTCAAGAGTGGTCAGGTGAAGCATGTTCCAACGAAACAGAACCCAGCAGATATTGTATCAAGAGGTTGTGACGTCGACGAAATTATACAGACAATATGGTTTACTGGACCTGCGTTTTTAAAAGAGGAAGATGCAAACTGGCCCCAGAATGCACACTTTGACCTAGATGAAGAAGTCCTACTACAAGAATCGAGGAAAACTGCGGTCGGACTGACCGCTGATGTAAGAAATTTGGATTTGGTAGATGTCATCGAGGGATTTTCCTCACACCTTAAACTGCTTCGGGTATTCGTTTATATGTTACGCTTCATAAGACAATGCAAAGACAAAAGTATGGTATTTGAAAAAACTTTGTCGCCGACTGAATATAATGAAGCTTTTCTAAAAATTGTCGAGATATTACAGAAGCACGAGTATCATGAAGAAAGAGAAAAAGTTCGTAAAGGATCCAGAGACATGAAGACAAGGGGACTTGGTGTCACTTTTCTTTGTTGCGAGTTGGGGGGCGACTAGCTAATGCTCCTATATCATACGATGCCAAGTTTCCATTGTTGTTGACAAAACGCTCCCAATTTGTGCAGAGCTATGTTCGGCATCTTCACCATTCCAATTTTAATGTTGGTCCACGAGCCCTTGTGAGTCTCCTTCGACAGCGTATTTGGATCGTAAACGCTCAGGAGGTCTGCAGTCAGATAGTTCGATCATGCATACGCTGCTTTAAGTGTAAGCCTCGACTAATGACACAAATTATGGGAAATTTACCCGCAGATCGTCTCCGTGCTCTCCGCCCATTTGCTATATGTGGCGTCGATTTTTGTGGCCCTGTCTATACGACATTGAAAATTCGTGGTAGGCCTCCGTATAAGTCCTACATTGCGCTCTTCGTTTGTTTTGCGTCCAAAGCGGTTCATCTAGAAGTTGTTTCAGATTTAACTACAGATCTCTTTTTATTGGCTTTTCAAAGGTTCGTTGGGCGCCGAGGATGTCCCCAAGTCGTCCATTGCGACAACGGGACGAACTTCGTCGGAGCGAGTCGCCACTTCCGGGCCCTTCGAGAGAGGATAGAGGACGAAGCCGACGCGATACGCGAATTCACATCAAAAAGCGGATGCGAATTTGTCTTCACACCACCGCGGGCTCCGCACATGGGCGGACTATGGGAGGCAGGTGTCAAAACTGCCAAGAACCTACTCCTACGGGCGGTGGGCAGCGCGCTCCTAAGCGCAGAAGAGCTGGGGACAGTCCTCGTGGGAATCAAGGCGGTGATGAACTCCCGGCCGCTCGGAGCAATCAGCAGCGACCCAAGCGACGGAGAGGCGCTGACACCCGGGCACCTACTAACGGGCGGGCCGCTACTCGCCACACCAGCACTCCGGACCCCGGACCAGGAGGGTCTCAACTGCTTGCGGCGATGGCGGCTTGTCTCGTCAGTCAGGCAAATGTTCTGGCGGCGATGGTCCCGGGAATATGTCCTGGGCCTCCAAATACGGGGCAAGTGGCACCAGCAGCAGCCCAACATCAGCGAGGGAGATCTCGTCCTCGTGGCCGAGGACAACCTGCCGCCCCAACAATGGCTCCTCGGCAGAATAGTCGCCAGGCACGCAGGGGAGGACAGCATGGTCAGGGTCGTCGACGTGCGAACTAGTGGAGGAGGCCTTTTTCGGCGGGCCATTCATAAGTTGGCGCCGCTTCCATTGTGTTGAAGCCCGATGGGTGTTCAACGGGGCCGGTGTTCGCTCAAAATTGAAGTTTGAAATATATTGAAAAAATAAAAACTTGAAGTTTAGTGTAAGTTAGTTTAGGGCGAAGGCGGGAGCACAATAAAGCTTTCTCTCGCTCTCGGCGAAGTCGCCCCGTCTTCGCCAACCTTCGTTAAGCTAGGCTCTAAGTACTTTGTCGAAAAATATATATAAGCATTCGTTGAAATTGATTTGAGCCATCGACACCTTTTCTTTTTGTTTTCGTTTCTCGCAGTTAATAATTATAGCCACCGCCAACGTTTTTCGGAAATTTATAATTAGAAAACTCTCTAATTTTTTAAAAGGAATCACACACACAATAAATAATATGTAAGTGAAACCTTTCTTTAAATAAAGAATCTGCGAAAAAGTATTAAAATATTTTCTACAAAATACCATCTGCAACAAACGCATATATTTTTAAAGAAGATAAAACGGCCTAAAACCTTGTGAAACTCAGAATTTTATTTTGACAAATACTTTTATTTACTCCATATCACATAAAACTTATAATATTATCCATGACTGATTTGATTTTTATATAATAACCACTACACTATTTTCTAAGCAACGGTACATATATTTACTACCCTTAAATTAACTAAGCAAACTATATTCATTGCCCCGTTCGGCATTGTGACAAAATACGAGCCCACATTTTGGCAGCTCTGTGTTCCCATTTTTTAATATTTTCTGTACGCTTAACTGCATATGAGCTTAACATTTTCTCAATCTAGGAGCGTCAGGCAGTACGCTAGTGATTCTGGGTCAGAAAGCGAAGAGCTCATTCGAGCCTCTACTCCATTAAACACGCGAGGAAACCCCCCAGCGGGCGAAGTATACCGAGCAGCTTAGGTTGGTAGTGCAGGCGGCTATTGATAATGCCTTCGCCGGACAGGCCGTCGCGAATCTACAGAAACAACAGGAGTTAAAACAGGCAATCGATTCATTGACCAGCCAATTGACAGTATTACGCGCTGCGCCCACCGCCAAAGCTTCGGCTCCAACTGCAGAAATCAAAGTATATACAGCCATTCAGTCCGCTGCCTATCATATATTCAGACGGTACGATGGCAGCTCACGCCATTATCAGGCGGTGATTATTATAAGACGTTAGTCAGAGGCCCCGCCGATGCCGTGCTGTCATCGTTTGGAACTGTATTGAATTTCGATGCGATTATAAGTCGCCTCGATTTCACATATAGTGACAAACGACCGATGCATGTCATCGAACAAGAATTAGGCACTCTCAGATAGGGTGGCCTAACCTTATTACTATACTACGATGAGGTAGAGAAAAAGTTTACGCTATTAACTAAAAAAGTAAACTTGTCATATGAACGAAAAATGGCAGCGGTATTATGCGATAAATTCCGTGATGACGCTTTGCGAGTATTTATATCAGGCCTGAAGCGGAATTTTGCAGACGTACTTTTCTCGGCAAAGCCGAAAGCCATGCCATCGGTCCAAGCCCTGGCATAAGAGGTTGAGTCCAGAAGATAAAGATCGCAAAATGAGATCGAAGCCCCAAAGGCGTCAACAGGATAGAAATTCTTTGCATAGATACCCGCATTTCACTAAACAAGTTAAAGCGCAGATCGATTCTGACCCGCGCAATAGTAAGCTGCAGAATATACCGGAGCCGATGGAAGTCGATCCCTCTGCAAGGGGTTGCCCCCTGCCCCAGTTCCTACTTACCAAAATAAGAGGCCTGCCACGTCCAAGCGCACAGGCGCCTCAAGAAGGCAAAAAAGGGTAAATCACGTCACCCAGGGCACAGAATAGGCAGGGAAATCTTACGCCAACACTGCTTCTAGCGCAGTAGCAGAAATTAGCGATGATGCTATTTGCGAGTATGAATTAGACGTAATTACTTTTTTTAGGGGAATATCCCTGTTACCCGTAATCGGACGAAGAGGGTGCATGAAGTTCTTGATTGACAAAAGCGCATCTAAAAATTTCATTCGACCACATAAAGGGTTAAAAGGTGTCCGCCCAGTTAATTCTCCGTTCACTATCCATTCCATTCATGGCGAGACCACAATCAAAGAAAACTGCTTCATATCGCTATTCAACATTAAGGCGACCTTTTTTGTATTACCAGACTTATCTACATTCGACGAAATATTCGGCCTAGACCTGTTAACACAGGCAGGGGCATCTCTCTGTTTAGCTTCCGGCCAACTGAAATGGGGTACGGAAGCCGAAAAAATCTCGTTCCATACGTGCACTGATGTAAATTTGACCAATATAGATTGCTCAGATGCGTCACCTTTGATAAACCTTTCTACAAATGCTCAGTGATAGGAAAAAGGCTTTTGCAAATCCAGATGAAGCCCTACCGTATAACAGTTTGGTGGTCGCCACCATTAGGACAGAAAACGAAGAGCCTATTTATGCGAAATTATATCCGTACCCTATGGGGGCGGCCGACTTCGTAAACAAGGAAATACAAAATCTGCTGAGTAACAGTATAATTCAGAAGTCAGTGTCCCCTTACAATAACCCAATATGGGTAGTAGACAAGAAGGGCACTGACGAAGAGAGTAACAAGAACATGCGACTAGTAATAGACTTTCGCAAACTTAATGGGAGAACAATATCCTAAAAATACCCCAGGTCAGGGCCATTAAAGACTTTCAGGAACCAAAGTCTGTATTCGATCGTTCCTCGGCCTGGCAAGTTATTACAGCTGTTTTATAAAGAATTTTGCAGCTATAGCAAGACCTATTTCTGATATCCTAACAGAGGAAAATGGAACTGTTAGTTGACATAGGTAACGGAACATTCTAGTTCAGTTCTCTGAAGCGCAGCAAAAGGCGTTCCAGAAGCTGCGAAATATATTGGCATCTGAAAATGTGATGCTGAGATACCCCGATTATAAGAAAGCATTTGATCTAACGACAGATGCCTCGGCCTATGGCATTGTTGCAGTGCTGTCCCAAGAGGGACGCCCCATTACAATGATCTCAAGGACATTGAAAGACAGCGAGGTAAATTAGGCCACTAACGAAAGAGAGTTTTTGGGTATAATTTGGGCATTGGCCAAACTGCGGCACTACTTGTACGCGGTCAAGGATATAAATATCTTTAGCGATCACCAGAAATTAACTTTTGCGGTTTTGGAATTCAATCCGAACGCAAAAAACAAAAGGTGGAAAGCGCGAATTGATGAATCCGTGGCGCGCATTTTTTACAAGCCCGGTAAAGAAAATCTGGTTGCCGATCACTATCTTGGCAATAACTTAAAGGGGTCTTCTGGTCTAGAGGCTCGAATTTCGACCTTTTTTTAACAATTAATAAAAAAAGCAATAGATATTTTTACTATTCGTTTTTTTCAGTTGTTTATTAAACTAATAGAAGTACATAAAATAAATTTCAAAGAAAAAAAATGGTTTTCATTGAGTTATTCCTTCTTGAAGAAGAGGGGAAAAAAGAGATCGTGTCCGCGTCGCAATGATAGATTCTAAATGAGTACGAATGTCGCTACGGCATGAAGCACCAAAATAAAAAATTTTGTTTTCATGAAATGGCAGCTACTCAAAAAAAAAGAGTCGATTTTTTCACTAATTTTTCCATTTTGTTAAATTTTTAAAAATATTATAATGTTTAACATTTTTATTTTTTGTTGGTTTCGGCGATAGAGATATATATTTACAGAATATTCATGCCAAATTTCAAGTAAATCGACTGACTAGAACTTGAAACCGCATCAAAAAAAGTAGTTTCGAGAAAAACGCGTTGAAAGTTTTACGTTAAGTTTCGGGCAGCGTAACTGATAGAATATTATGTATAACTTAAATTCTCTTAATCAGCTATCCCAGCTCCATACAATGACCTTCAAACGATTAGTGTAGTATATTGGAAATAAAGGTTTTGTTATAGAAAGAAGGAGAGAAAGTTATTCTTTCTAAGGTGGTCCGGGTTTCCAGACACCTATTGTTCAAGTCGTTCGCTCAAGCGATCTAGTTGCCACGTCACTAAAACGGCTATAACTTTGAAAATAATTTGAGTTTTGAAAAATCCTTTTAAGGAGATATTAGTGAATATAAAAACTATCGAATTATAAAAAAAAAATTTTCGATTTTCTGGAATTTCTAGACTAGAAGACCCCCTTAATGTCATGGGGGAGCAAGACGCTGAATCGTGCGTAGCTACTATACACAGCGAACTCTCGCTGACCCACACAATTAAGGCAACGGATAAGCCCTTAAATTGCTTCCAGAACCAGATAACTCTGGTGGAGGCACGCTTTCCACTAAAACGCAGTTTTGTTCCCTTTGGAAACAAGAGACGGCATGCGATCAGCAAAGAGTCTCCTGCAAAGAGTCATTACTTGATGAGCTCGCAGATGTAATAGTCAAAAAAGCGTAAACGCCATCCATTGCGATTTGGACTCACTAGCAATAATACAGGACGAACTGGTTTGTTAATTTCCAGCCACAAAATTTTGGCATTGAAAAAATCGCGTAACGGACATTTGTTGCAATTGCAGAGAACGATAAATCCTCTCCGCTGGACACAATAGGGCTCAAGAAAACGTCGGCCCAAGAAAACGTAAAGCAGGTACTCTCCGAGAACTACTTTCCAAAAATGGCCAAGTTAGCTGCCGAGATCGTAAGGAATTGCAAGACGTTCCCAAAAGCCAAATACGACAGGCACCCAAAGAAACAGGAGCTTAGCGAGACGCCGACCCCTCTCACGTAGGAGAGGGGCTTCACATTGACATTTTTTCTACGGATAAGAAATACTTCCTCACCTGCATTGACAAGTTTTCAAAATTTGCGTCGTGCAGCATGTCCACTCAACGACAATTGAAGATCTCAAACCTGCCATACTACAACTTATGAATTTGTTCCCTAGGGCTAGGGTAATCTATTGCGATAATGAACCATCATTAAACTCGCACACAATCTCAGCCATGCTAGAGAACCATTTTGGTGTGAGCACTGCAAATGCGACTCAAACGGACAAGTGGAGCGCTTTCACAGCACCCTGTCGGAACTCGCGCGTTGCCTGAAAATCGACAAAGGGTTAACCGACACTGTGGAATTAATTTTGTTAGCCACCACCAAGTATAACAAGTCGATTCATTCGGTCATTAACAAACGACCGGTCGATGTGGTGGAAGTGCAAACGGAAAGGATCCGCAAACGGAAATATAAGACAGGATCATAAGGGCCCAAGACACACTCAGGGCCAGGGAAAATGTCTCCCGACAAAGCAGAGTGTTTGAAGACGGCGAGAAAGTCTTGGTTAAGTCAAACCGAAGACTTGGCAACAATCTCACACCACTGTGTGAGGAGAAAGCCGTAGAAGCGGACCTGGGGACCACGGTCCTCATCAAGGGGAGGATAGTCCACAAAGACAACATAAAATAAAAAACAGTTTTTAACCATTATTTTCCATTTAGCCACTTTGCACAAATTTTCACTAACTGTAAGCTTAGCTGATAAAATACTTACCTAAGGTTAAGTTCATTCCGGTTGGTGGTGGGCAACCTTGTCATAAACAAAAATATAGCTCCGAATTCATTCCACAGGTTCAAAATCATCGCAATCCTCTTCTCCTTAGCTATGGCGTCAGCGCACATCACCGACTATTCACAGGCCAAATACATCCCTATTATTGACGGTCGAATACTAGTGTGGGACTTCGCATCCGTTAGACATTCAGCGAACCTTTCAGAGTACAGGCGCATATTAGAAGAAACAGAGAATATGAGCGATATGTTCCCCCAGTCACACATGAGGAAACTTTTAAATGTGGACACCGCTCACCCCCGCGACCTGCTCGACTCGTTAGGCGTACACCACAAGGTAGCCAGGAGATAAGACTTTTTAGGATCAATATTAAAAGTCGTAGCAGGAACACCAGACACCCGGGATTTAGAAAGAATTAAATTTACAGAAACAAAATTAATCATTTCAAACAATAGGCAAATAGAAATAAATACCAGAATACAAAGTCAAATTAATGAATTAACGTCAACTGTAAATCAAATCTTAAAAGTTGCAAAGGGTTCACAACTGGACACTGGCCATTTATAAGAAACATTACTCTCTAGAAACCGTATGTTAACGATGAAACTCCAAATTTAAATGATGGCAATTTCGCTTGCCAAAGTAAATATAGTCAGCCCAAACATTTTAGATCACGCATACCTAGAAAGTATTTGGATTGAGGAGCCCACCGCATTTCATTATTAAATTGCTGTTAGCAGTCATCTCACGAATACAGGCGCTACTAGCGACAACCACTTCACCCCGCACCTAAGTGTGGGCAATATCGAACAAGACCACCCTTCAACCAGTGCGGCTGAGGAAGACCACCCCAGGCCGCACCCATCTTAAGTATATTTTATATATTTCAATAGAATTATTGTTACTGCCCTTGCTCGCTTCTGGGCAAACAATTTTTTCTGCAGTTAAATATGATCTAAACTTAAAAGTAGAATATTATCAAAAGTATTAATATTTTCAAAATTCTAAAAGATGGGCAAACGTTGGAAAACGTTGATAAAGTCAACTATTGTGTTTTCGAAAATGTTTGAAAATTTTCGAAAATTCCATATTTTTAAAACTAAATGTGGGGAAAAAAATTAAAAAGTGGGCAAACATGGGGAGGTTTTAAGACTCCTCACAGTACAAAAGTGCTTAGGCTAACAGAACAGGTAGAAACAGGAAATGCACACATTGCTTTTCTGTAATATTGTTAACGGATTAGTGTATCGGATTATACCTGTTATTTTCCTCTAAAAGAATCTTGGTGACAGATCGACTCATTCGACTCATTATCCAAAAAGTAGCACTCTGCCATATATTCTAGTCTGGGAAGTTAAGTTATGGAGAGTATAGAATTATTAAATTCCCAAGCCACAAATGAATATTTTGCCTTAAGCACTTTCTAGTTTTTGAAATCAAAACATTTTGTAATGGGTCCCTAAGGATCGCTTAATATAATTACAATTCTGTAAATTTTTAGCCAATTGTTCAACTTTTATTGAACCGGTTAATCTTTAGGGAAATCATAAATTTGTATTTGACTTTCGGTCATGTTTATTATGAGCTCCGAATTCTTCCTCGCAGTTTAATAGCCCTAAGCTTTTAGAGGAATTCCCTAAAAAAAACCCTGGTGGTAGACTGCAGAAGGGGAACAACCCGCAGGTTCAATGAAAAGAACTGCAGAGCACTCCCGCGGATCAGCAGCCGATCGCAGCAATCCCTCAAATGTTGCTAGAAACAGAAGCATAAAAGTTTTGGTATTCGAACATTTCGTAGTGGAATGTATGCAACCACTGACTTCCGCTGTGGCTTTCAATGGCTCTACTTAAGAAACAAAACATCAAACATCTTCTGATGTATTGTATATATATACAAGACGAAACAAAAGCCGGTTACAATAGTGCTGGGAGAAAAAAGTTTAGGTTTAGCTTTTAAATGAAAGAGACTCGTGGAAGTAAAACTTCCTAATTGAGGCCCAACCAATGTAGCATCTGCATATTAAGCTTATTCTTCAACAAACTAATTTTAAGTAAGTAAGTATATATGGGTGTGACAGTCCCCCTAGACGGGGAGGTGGAGTCTTAATTTAAGTTGATTTAAACCTCTCGTCAGTGGAGATATTTTTGAAAGAATTCAATACCATTGAATTTTCTTGCGTAAAGTTATCGCTTTCTCTATATAAATCACTTGCGCATATATTCCGCCATTGTATGAACTTCCTGTGGGTCAGAGGAGTTTTTTTTTTAGGAAATTAAGATTATTTGCGTAAAGTTATCGCTCCCTTGTAACTCTATATATAAGTTAACAAGTTAACATAAACCAGCAAAAGTCAATGGACCAGCCGCTGACTTTTGTTGTTATTAAGCTTCGGCCGAAACTGCTGATCCAGCTTATAGCCCGGATGCTCGTGCACAGACGGCAAGCACTGCATATTTGCGTGGCCGCTGTGAGTCTTTTGTTAGCTTTAAGTTTCTTTTCAATTCAGTTTATATAAAGAGCACCCAGCAGGTAAAGAAGGGCAGTCACCCTTCCACCCTATTCTTCCTAATTTATCGACGGATGACAACAGCCAACAGGCTACCTTCACGGAGACGGCTGCGAGGGAACCTCTACGGAGTAAAATACTAATTGGCGCCCAGCTCGCGGAAAACCCACCCCCATAGACCTAAGAGGGAAACTAGGATAGGAAAAACATTTCACAAAAAATGTAAGTGGACTCCTCCGGCTATTTAACTTTTAGTCTGCAAAAATTCCCAGTCTTTTACGTGTCCCAAGTTTTTATCTGCAAATATTTTATGCGACAAATACGAAAAATATTAATCGCCGTGTTAAAAAAATAAAAAGTAATAAATAAACAATAAACTGCAAGTATAACGTACTAACCAACTTTTCTATTTGTTGGTTAGTACGTTATACTTGCAGTTTATTGTTTATTTATTACTTTTATTTTTTCAAACACAATTAGTGGAAATCAGCCTTTTAACTTTGAATTTGATTTATTGTGGTTGTTTTTTTTTCTGTGTCTTTCTGTTCGGGCCACGCAGTAATACGAAACGGCCGCCTGACTTTGTCTTTGTTTTTCCTGCAGTCTTTACATTTGGGAACTGCTTATGCAAACGTTTAGTTGTAAGAGTGCTCTCAGTCGCTCTCATGAACGACGCCTTCCGTCAGTATAGGGACAAAAAAGTTTTTTCTAGCGACTCCGAGTCCGGGAGCGAAGAGAGCGGTCACAGTCACAGCCTTACAGTAAAACGCAAGCCCCTCTACCCCCCAGTACAAATGGATCCCGACCAGCTTAGGGGCTTGATTGACACTGCCGTCTGCAGAGCGCTGGCAGAGCAGGCCGCGCAAAATCACCACAGAGAGCTGGAGCTGCGGCAGACGATCGAGCTGCTTGCTGCTCAAGTGGCTGAAGTTAGGGTACAATCGAAGCCAGCCCAAACCTTAGAAATTACAACATATGAAGCTATAGAGATTAATGACAATGTTCGATGTGACGAGCCATTGGATGCCGTCAAGTGCCTGCCAGAATTTTCAGGGGCACAAGATTCATACGTTTCATGGAGACAAGCGGCCGTCGCCGCTTATCATATTTTTAGACGATATAATGGCAGCTCACGCCACTACCAGGCTGTTATCATTATCAGAAGCAAGGTCAGGGGCCCTGCCGACGCGGTGTTGTCCTCGTTTGGCACAGTGCTGAATTTTGACGCGATAATAAGTCGCCTTGATTTCACGTACAGTGACAAACGATCGATGCACGTCATCGAACAGGAGTTAGGAACTTTAAGGCAAGGGGGCCTAACTCTGCTAAACTATTATGACGAAGTAGAGAAAAAACTCACTTTGTTAACAAATAAAGTGCATATGTCACATGAAGAATCTCAATCGGGGCCAAGGAACCTATACAAGAAATTTATATAGAAGGGTGGGACCTGTAGTTGGAATTTGCATGGGGAGGCTGTAAGGTGCCCGGATACGAGTGCTCTTCGACGAGGTAGTCGATCGTAAAGGCCCGTTTCCGCACAGGTTCTAATCCCCGAGTATGCCTCTACGCGCGAGAGCCGTCGGTCGAACCGATCTGAACACGAGGTTGACGACAAGGCATCTATTAGAGCGCCGCCTAGCGGCCTGCAGTGGGAATAGGGTCGACCACACTGCTTGGTGCGAAACCCGGGGAGGATCCTGTTTGAGGCGCCCCCTGGTGATAGAACGAGGTACTCAGTGGGTGATCGCACTGCTTGGTGGGGAACTTGGATGAGATCCGTCCGTAATGCCCTCCAATGGCGGAGCGAGATACTAAAAAGGACGATCGCACTGCTTGGTGGTGAATTTGGATGACTCCGATTGGAGTTGGCTGCGGGGACTACGGGGAGGGGAACTCCGCTGGGCATGAACGGCGGGGTTGATCCGCTCCGGGTGAGCTTGGGGTCTACGGGGGCCGCCCAATCCGGATATACTCGGAGCCTACGGGTGTCTACACTCCGGATATACTTGGAGCCTACGGGTGTCTACACTCCGGATATACTCGGAGCCTACGGGTGTCTACACTCCGGATATACTCGGAGCCTACGGGGAGGGTTCTACACTCCGGCTGGGCTCGAAGTCTACGAGGATTCTAAGAAGGAAGCTCTCGGCCGAAGTACGTCGTGTGGATGCGAAACCAAACACGCGTCGTAGATCGGGGTCGAGAACGGGTGGGGTTAGAAGGAGGGGAAGTGTACTGGTAAAGAAATAACACGCGGGGTTTTAGTTCTTTAATTTCAGGCTTATATTTGATAGTTATTGAAAGTAGTTCCCTGGCTGCTGCCCTCACAATGGATGTTCTGGCTTACGTGTAACTTCGAGGATGTTAACTGGTGTGGCGCGGACGAACACGGTGAATGTCAGGTTAGGCGTTTGGCTTCTGAGCTTCTGAATCTCGTGTCGGAGGGTTATTTGCGCACACGTCTACTCGCGGTGAAAAGTCGAAACCAAAGAGAGCGAGTCAGATTTCTAGCGATCGCACTTCAGCTCGCGTCGTGTTCTCTGAACCAGTTCCCTGTTATCGACCGTGATATCGATCGACCCCCCCCCCCCACGAGTGCGATAGCGGGTTAAGGGGGTTCTGCCCGTGGTGCGTGTCTCGGCTTCAAATGTAAACACCAGCTTAATTAGTTTCTCCTTAGTTACTATTACTTATATTGGTAACATAGGTGGACTCCGTGTCCAAATCTTGAAGCTAATTCTAATACTATATTAAATACTAAATAGGTGGACTCCGATCCTAGGCACGATTAAATGAAATTTGTACGCGTTACATTCCCTCCTTACTTCGGGGGGAGGAATGAAATGTTTCCCGCGCGACTTGGTATGAGCCCTCCACGGTCGGGACCCTGAAGCGCTGTCGTGCGGTGCGGGCTGCAGGACGTCGGGCGCAAATGATCTGCCAGACGGCGACCGAGACTTTGCCGTCGGTGGTGTTGCATGTCCACCCAGCCGGAATCGGGTGGCGCTCGCCACCGGGGGGTGAACGGTTTTCGGCGGCCGAGTGCTCCAGATCTGGGGCTGCCGTTGCGGCCTGCGGGTTGTCGTCCGGGTTCGAGAGCCATTCTTGTGACGGCTTCCAGCATAGTCCCTCCATGTCTGGTGAGATCTGCCCCAGCAGGCTGGCTGGCCTTTTGGAGATTGTTCCGCACGATCTGGATGATCTCCTTCAGGCGTTCGTCTTTCTCTGATGGGCTCGAGGACGTCGTTGCTGTTCCGGGAGTTACGCTGTCGTACCAGGATCCGGGTAGCCGTGGTTCTCTAGCTATACCCGGTCGATTCCGAGACACTTGTGTTGATCGCGAGTGAGAGTTCTGGTAGCAACATATCCCAGGTGTTCTGCCCATTTTCCACGTACTGGGCGATCATAGTTTTCACCGTGCGATTCGCGCGCTCTGTCGGATTCTCTCGCGGGCAGTATGGGGCAGTGAATTGAGGTTCCACTCCCGTTTCCTTGAGGAAGTCTTTGAACGCCTTGCTGGTGAACTGTGAACCATTACCGCACACCAGTTTCTTCGGGGCTCCGAAGTGGCCGATGATCCGTTCGCGGAAAGCTCGTATCAAAGTCGCCGTACTTGCTCTGCGTAGGGGTATTAACTCGACCCATTTGGTGAATATGTCGAAGAAGTCGAGGAGCATGGTATTCCCCTCTTTGGAGCGGGGCAAAGGTCCGACGAAATCCGCACACAGAATGCCAAAGGGTTCGCTGACCTGTCTCGTTAGCATCTTTCCGGCCTGTTGTCGCTGTTCTGACTTGTATTTCCGGCACGGGATACATTGTCGCACGAGTCGTTGCACGTCGCGGAACATCCCCGGCCAGTTGTACTTCTGCGAGATCCTGATGATGGTTTTCCTAATGCCAAGATGTCCGGCGGTGGGGGCATCATGGCATTCATGTAGGATTCGATCCCGATGTTCGGCTGCCACGCACAGCTTCCAGGGCACGTAGTCCTGGTCGTCTGGACGGTGGCCGAGATGGCGTTATAATTCTCCGTTTTCAATGATGAAATCGGGGAACTTCTGGGGGTCGTCCCGAACGTCCTTCATTTTTCTTTGCAGCAACTTGCACTGGTGCTCGCCGTCCGTGAGTCTCTGTAAGTGCTCTAGTGGTTGCCGGAGAGAGCATCGGCTACCACGTTATACTTCCCGCGCCGGTAATGTACATCGTACTGATATTGCTGGAGCTCTAAGGCCCATCTGGCAATCCTTCCGGTGGGGTTTTCGATCTGGTCCAGCCATTTCAGGGCTAGGTGGTCGGTGATTACGTCGAACCTGTAGCCTTCGAGGTAGCATCGCAGTTTCCGTATTCCCCAGACGATGGCCAAACATTCCTTTTCCGTGGGCGAATAATTCAACTCCGCGGCATCGAGCTTGCGGATGACGTAGGCAATGACTCGCTCCTGGCCGTCGATTTCCTGGGTTAGCACTCCCCCGAGTCCGTAGTTACTGGCGTCAGTTTGGAGCGTCATCTTGACGGAGAAATCTGGGCACGCCAGCACTGGTGCGTCTGTCAGCAAACCTTTCAGGAGATCGAATGCATTCTGCTGCTCCGATTCCCACTTCCACCGTTGGTTTTTCTTTAGCAGGTTCGTCATGGGTTGGACCACCGAGGCAAAGTTGGGCACGAACCGTCGGTACCATGAGGCCATCCCGAGACATCTCCTTAGCTCCCGTAAGCTAGTGGGAGGGCTCAGGTTTCACACGGCGGCTAATTTGTCCGGGTCGGTGTGGATACCCTGGTCACTGATCACATGTCCAAGGTAGGCCAGTTTTCTCTTGAAGAAGGAGCACTTTTCCTGGTTGATGCGCAGGTTAGCTCTCCTCAATCGTTCGAAAACTTTGCGCAGGTTGTCCATGTGTTCCCCTAGGCTGGCCCCAATGACAATAATGTCATCGAGATAGGCGAACGCGTATGGGTCGAGGTCGGGTCCGATCACGCTATCTAGGGCTCGCTGAAAAGTTGCCGGGGCCGAATGCAGCCCGAAAGGCATGTCGCGCCATTGGAATAGGCCGCGTCCGGGTACCGTAAAGGCGGTACATGCCCGGCTATCTTTGGCGACTGGTATCTGCCAGTACCCGTTGCGCAGATCCAGGGTCGAAATGTATCTCGCGTTTCTCAGTCGTTCTAAGATGTGGTTAATGCGCGGCAACGGGTACGCGTCCGGAATCGATTTCGCGTTTAGTTGCCGGTAGTCCACGCACATGCGCCACTGGCCGGTTTTCTTCCGGACCAAGACCAACGGAGCACTGTGCGGACTACGCGACGGTTCGATACATTCCTGCTCCAGCAACGCGTCTACTTGTTCGTCTATGATCCGTTGCATGGCAGGGTTCTTTGGAAAATAGCGTTGTATAATCGGCCGTGCTAGCTGTTCGCTAAGGAACGCTTGGACCTGCGGATTAGTCTCGCAGCGCTTTCCTTGACCTCCTGATTGAGTACTTGATTCCCCTGGGACACAGTGCCCGTATCGGATGTCCCTCGCGGATTCTCGGCGTGTTCCTCCCGGCGTTTCCTGTCGTGGTCCTCGGTTGCCATGCTGGTGTTTCCTCCCGTGGTGCTGGTCGCGTCTTTTTCCTTGCATGCTGTGGCGTAATGCGTTTCCCGTACTCTATGCTGCCCTTCGGGCGCATCCCTGTCATGCTGTGGCCCTGTCTCATGGTTGGCTATGCCTAGCCGAGGTTCCGTTCGAAAAGGGTTCCATTTCCGGGCTATGGCGGAGTCAGCCAAGGGCTCCGGGTGGAAGGGGTTATCCACGGCAGGCGCCGGTTGTACACGCTCCTGTTGCTTGGGAGCTGTAGTGGCTGTATCCTTATGGGGTTTTCCCACCAACCGTCGTGGGGCTGCCACGGGGTTTTCCTGGAGCTGCGTTGTATCAGGAGAAGCTGCCGCGCACACCGCGTTTGGTGCGCCGCTTCTCGCTAGGGGCTCCTGCGTGTCCGTTGATGGATGTCCGTTAGCTGTGCCGGGCGTAGCTTCGAGGCTTGGTGGTCCTCGCGATCGGAGTCGAGGTGGTGGTTCTGATGGATTGCCTTGATTGTCGGGCCGTGGTTCATTGTACCTAATCATCTGACCTTCTCTGGGACCTTGTCGGGAAAGTGTGAGGCTTGCCGTTCCGCATCGGAGGGTGGTGCCGATAGAAACGAGGAAATCCATCCCTAGGATTAAAGGTTCCAGAATGGCGGGCATTACTAGAAGGGGAACCTGAATTGTCTTCCGGGCGAGCGTCACGTCCGCAAGGAGTAACACTGTTACTTCCACTCGAGACGTGTCAGCGAGATTAATCTGGGTGCGAATCTCCCTAAACTAATGTCTTGGCTAATGAAACTCCTCGATGCCCCGGTGTCGATGGTGGCTAACCGTACGTGTCCGCCAAGGTCGACTTCCGCGGCGATCCTTCCTCTCTCTACCCTAAGCGGTGCGGTTACTGTTGGTTCTCCGGTGGATTGGGTCCCGACGAATTCCGCCGGTCGAGGGGACCCATCCCGTTTCCCGGTTGTTGGCGTCGACAGCATTCGACTGTGCGGACGTCCCGTCGTCCGCAGTCCCAACAGAAGTACTGTCGAGGATTCCGGCAGTCGCGGCTGAAGTGTCCCGGTGCTCCGCAATTTCGGCAAGCATCCCGCACATCGATGCGTCACCCGGTTAACCCTAGCTGGCGGGGCAGTTCTGGGCTCTGGAGATGTAGATGTGAAGGGGAGCGGTACGCTGTCGGATTTCTGGTGGCGGGGTTATAGTTGTTCCTCCCGAGGCTCCGCTTCTGAACGGCCTCGAACTCGGTGGCCAATTGGGCTAATTCCCCAATGGTCCGTACCTCGCTGCGTCGGATATACATCTGGTACTCCGGGGATCTAGCATAAAGTCTTTAAATGTTTCCCCTTCCAACTGCTCACGACTCCGAATCTGGTCGTCCAAGCGCTGGAGGTATCGGGGTGGGAGGAAAAACTCGAGGAATTCACGCCGAAATGTTTTCCAGTCAGTCCCTTGGAGGCGGCTTGTTTGGAACCATTTGTCTGCTCTGCTCGTCAGCAGCTCTGCCAATGGCTCGAGGAAGGAGTCCTAGGTCTATCCCGTAGGATAAGGCCCGACTTTCGACCTGCTCGATGAAGGCTAAGGGGTCTGAATATCCGTCAAATTGGAGGCCCCATTTACGAATTCGTTCGGGGACGCAAACAATCTCGCGGCGATTCCGGTCATGGCTCGGCTCCGTGAAAGTTTCTGGGTTACTGCCGACCGGAGAGGCGGGGCGGGGCCGCTGGGGCCGGTTTTGTCTTCCCCCAAAGGTGCGGGGCTCGGGGCACGTGATGAGTATTGTCTTCCTAGGTCGGCTAATCGAGCCCACACCTCTTGGGTTTATTCCGAGTCTCTAACGAGGGTGACAAAGTTTCGCCGCAAGTCGTCGACGAGTCCCTCGGCGGAGAACCCGAATTCGTCAGCAAAGGCTAGTAATTCGCCCTTCAAGCGGGAATAAATCCACCGCGAGGGGACCCCGGGATTGTTAAATAAGTGTGGAACGGACTCACCGGCAATTTTCTGGTCGGGGTCCATGTTTGCAGCGAGTCTTTGGTGCGTTGTCTTGGAATGATGCCTTCGCTTGCTGGAGTCTTTACGGGGCTTCTTGGGCCATATGTTTGTATTTTCACAGACACTCGATCGCGTGGACAGTACGGGATCGCGAGTAAGCTCGTGGGCTTAATACCTGGCGCGTTCACTAGTTCGTTAAGGTTATTCTCCCCGGTCGGGACCTTTTCGCGGAAACCGTTAGACTACGTCACTCACTCGGGGCCTACGCACTCCCCATACAGGTGGTAGTTTTCCTGGTCTTTCTCCCTATCAGGTCCCTACTCGGGCGCCACTTGTAACGCAGTTCTCTGGCCGGGGTAGAATCTCAATCGGGGCCAAGGAACCTATACAAGAAATTTATATAGAAGGGTGGGACCTGTAGTAGGAATTTGCATGGGTAGGCTGTAAGGTGCCCGGATACGAGTGCTTTTCGACGAGGTAGTCGATCGTAAAGGCCCGTTTCCGCACAGGTTCTAATCCCCGAGTATGCCTCTACGCGCGAGAGCCGTCGGTCAAACCGATCTGAACACGAGGTTGACGACAAGGCATCTATTAGAGCGCTGCCTAGCGGCCTGCAGTGGGAATAGGGTCGACCACACTGCTTGGTGCGAAACCCGGGGAGGATCCTGTTTGAGGCGCCCCCTGGTGATAGAACGAGGTACTCAGTGGGTGATCGCACTGCTTGGTGGGGAACTTGGATGAGATCCGTCCGTAATGCCCTCCAATGGCGGAGCGAGATACTAAAAAGGACGATCGCACTGCTTGGTGGTGAATTTGGATGACTCCGATTGGAGTTGGCTGCGGGGACTACGGGGAGGGGAACTCCGCTGGGCATGAACGGCGGGGTTGATCCGCTCCGGGTGAGCTTGGGGTCTACGGGGGCCGCCCACTCCGGATATACTCGGAGCCTACGGGTGTCTACACTCCGGATATACTCGGAGCCTACGGGTGTCTACACTCCGGATATACTCGGAGCCTACGGGTGTCTACACTCCGGACATACTCGGAGCCTACGGGGAGGGTTCTACACTCCGGCTGGGCTCGGAGTCTACGAGGATTCTAAGGAGGAAGCTCTCGGCCGAAGTACGTCGTGTGGATGCGAAACCAAACACGCGTCGTAGATCGGGGTCGGGATCGGGTGGGGTTAGAAGGAGGGGAAGTGTACTGGTAAAGAAATAACACGCGGGGTTTTAGTTCTTCAATTTCAGGCTTATATTTGATAGTTATTGAAAGTAGTTCCCTGGCTGCTGCCCTCACAATGGATGTTCTGGCTTATGTGTAACTTCGAGGATGTTAACTGGTGTGGCGCGGATGAACACGGTGAATGTCAGGTTAGGCGTTTGGCTTCTGAGCTTCTGAATCTCGTGTCGGAGGGTCTTCAGCTCGCGTCGTGTTCTCTGAACCAGTTCCCTGTTATCGACCGTGATATCGATCGCTGCCCCCCTCACGAGTGCGATAGCGGGTTAAGGGGGTTCTGCCCGTGGCGCGTGTCTCGGCTTCAAATGTAAACACCAGCTTAATTAGTTTTTCCTTAGTTACTATTACTTATATTGGTAACATAGGTGGACTCCGTGTCCAAATCTTAAAGCTAATTCTAATACTATATTAAATACTAAATAGGTGTACTCCGATCCTCGGCACAATTAAATGAAATTTGTACGCCCTCAGATTTAGGGCGTTACAA
The DNA here is from genome assembly GCA_018153365.1 of Drosophila fuyamai. Taxonomy (NCBI): domain Eukaryota; kingdom Metazoa; phylum Arthropoda; class Insecta; order Diptera; family Drosophilidae; genus Drosophila; species Drosophila fuyamai. Next base: position 65,290 of record JAECXW010000455.1, on the reverse strand, counting down.
AGTTCTGTGTGACAAATTCAGGGAAGACGCTCTGAGAGTATTCATATCAGGACTTAGGCGAAATCTCACAGACGTGCTCTTTGCGGCAAAACCTAAAGATTTGCCGACGGCCCTGGCCCTAGCACAGGAGGTTGAGTCCAACCATGAAAGGTACACCTTCGCGGCAACCTTTGCAAAAAGCCAAGAAGATCGCAAAATATGCGAAAAAACACAAAATCGGCAACAGGTAAAAAACCATCAGCCGGTGGACTCTCAAATAGATGGCGGCAAAAACCCGCACTTTTCTAGACAGAGTAGGGCGCAAATCCATTCCGATCAGCGCAATAATAACTTCCAAAACAGAAGTTACAGTTCAGAACCTATGGACATTGATCCTTCACTTTCAAAAATAATTCCACCCGTTTAAACGCAAGCCTACCAAAATCGGAGACCTGCCACGTCCGACCGAACCAAAGCAAAGCAACAGCAAAGGGTAAATCACGTCACCCAGGGTGTAGGAAATGAACCAGGGTCATACGCCAGCACAGCTTCCAAGGCGGCGGAGAAAATCAATGATGACATAATCACCGATTATGACTCTGATGTCATGAATTTTTTAGGGGAAGATCCCTGCTGCCCGTCATCAGACGAAGAGTAGCGGGGACCGATATGAGGTTTCTTATAGACACGGGCGGGTCAAAAAATTTCATCCGACCGTAGAATCCCCATTCCCAATACATTCAATCCATGGCACTACCAAAGTTATGAAGAAATGATTAATTTAAAGGCTACGTTGTTTATACTACCCGACTTGTCTTCCTTCGACGGAATAATCGGCCCTGACCTGTTAAAACTGGCAGGGGCATCACTCTGCCTATCCTCCGGTCACCTAAAATGGGGCACCGAGGTAGAGCAGATCGATTTCCACAAGTGCACTGACGTCAATTTCACCAGCGTGGATTGTTCAGATGCACCGCCATTGGCAAAGAATGCGTTTAAAGAGATGCTAAGGACCCGGAGAAAGGCCTTTGCAGACCCTAACGAGGCTTTACCTTACAACACTTCGGTGGTAGCTACCATCAGAACAGTTAACGAGAAGCCCATATACGCAAAATTGTACTCGTACCCCATAGGAGCAGCGGATTTTGTCAACAACGAAATTCAGGATCTGCTAAGAAATGGAATAATTCAAAAGTCGGCATCCCCCTACAACAACCCAATATGGGTGGTAGACAAAAAAGGGACCGACGAAAGCGGAAATCAGAAAATGCGGCTAGTCATCGACTTTCGCAAATTAAATGAAAGGACCGTGTCCGGTAAGTACCCCATGCCAAATATTTCAATTATATTGGGGAATCTCGGCAAAGCGAGGTATTTCTCAACGCTGGACCTTAAGTCTGGCTATCACCAGATTACGCTCGCGGAACGAGACAGAGAAAAAACCTCGTTCTCAGTAAATGGTGGTAAAAATGAGTTTAAAAGGCTTCCGTTTGGTCTCAAAAATGCAGCCAACATTTTTCAGGGGACCATAGATGTAATAATTTTGCTATGTTTACGTTGACGACGTAATAATATTCTCGGAGGACGAAAACTCTCACGTTAAACACGTAGATTGGGTTCTAAAGAGCCTGTACGAGGCAAACATGAGAGTGTCGGTAGAAAAGTCGAGCTTTTTTAAGAAAAGTGTCAGCTTTCTTGGGTTTATAGTCACTTGTAATGCTGCTACTACTGACCCAGAGAAAGTAAAGGCCATCAAGGAATTTCCGGAGCCCAAGAATGTATTCGAGGTACGGTCATTTCTGGGCCTGGCTAGCTACTACCGATGCTTTATTAGGGATTTTGCGGCAATAGCAAGACCTATCTCGGAAATCTTAAAAGGGGAAAACGGAACAGTTAGTAGATACAGGTCACGAAACATTCCGGTACAGTTCTCTGAAGCGCAAAAACAAGCGTTTCAGAAGCTTCGAAATATCTTGGCGTCTGACGATGTCATGCTGAGATACCCCGATTATAAAAAGGTATTCGATCTAACGACAGATGCCTCCAGCCTATGGCATTGGTGCAGTGCTGTCCCAAGAGGGACATCCGATTACAATGATCTCAAGGACATTGAAGGACAGAGAGGTTAACTATGCTACCAACGAAAGGGAGCTATTAGCCATAATTTGGGCACTGGCCAAACTAAGGCATTATTTATACGCGGTCAAAGATATAAACATCTTCACCGACCATCAGCCATTAATCTTTGCAGTATCGGAATCCAATCCGAATGCAAAGATTAAAAGATTTAAAGCGCGCATTGACGAATCCGGAGCGCGAATATTTTACAAACCCGGTAAGGAAAATCTAGTTGCCGACGCACTCTCGCGACAACAACTTAATGCCATGGAGGAACAAGAAGCTGAATCGTGCGCGGCCACTATACACAGCCAACTCTCCCTGACACACACAATCGAGACGACGGAAAAGCCATTAAATTGCTTCCAAAACCAATTAATCTTGGAGGAGGCACGCTTCCCGTCAAAACGCAGCTTCGTCCTTTTTGGTAACAAGAGACGGCATGCGATTAATTTTTCCTGCATAGAGAGTTTCTTGATGAGCTCGCAGATGTAATCGTTCCTAAAGGCGTAAACGCTATCTATTGCGACTTGCACACGTTGGCAATGGTACAGGACGAACTGGTTCGGCAGTTTCCGGCCACAAAATTTTGGCATTGCAAAAATCGTGTAACAGACATTTTTGCAGTCGGCGAAAGACGGGAAATCCTCACCGTCGAACACAACAGGGCCCACAGGTCATCCCAGGAAAATGTAAAGCAGGTACTCTCCGATTACTTATTAATTAAACACAGATCTACAATCACTATCCTTTTTGAAAAAGGGCTTCAATAGTAGTTTTTAAATAGACGTCAATAACACTGACTTTAGTAAAGCATTTGAGTTTGTAAATCACTTATATGGATTTGCAGTTATATGAATGTCAGGTCGCAAACGGTCCTTTTTAAAAATTCTATTTCTAAAATTCAATTTCAAGAGAGCCATCTAGTACCGCTTTTTTTTACAATATTTATTTACGATCTTCCCCTGAGATGCCGTGCTGTCATCGTTTGGAACTGTATTGAATTTCGATGCGATTATAAGTCGCCTCGATGTCACATATAGTGACAAACGACCGATGCATGTCATCGAACAAGAATTAGGCATTCTGAGATAGGGTGGCCTAACCTTATTACAATATTACTATGAGGTAGAGAAAAAGCTTACGCTATTAACTAACAAAGTAAACATGTTATATGAACGAAATATGGCAATATTATTGCAATATTATGGAAATATAATATTGAAATAGAAATTTGTTGCATAGATACCCGCATTTCACTAAACAAGTTAAAGCGCAGATCGATTCTGACCCGCGCAATAGTAAACTGCAGAATATACCGGAGCCGATGGAAGTCGATACCTCTGCAAGGGGTTGCCCCCCTGCCCCAGTTCCTACTTACCAAAATAAGACGCCTGCCACGTCCAAGCGCACAGGCGCCTCAAGAAGGCAAAAAAGGGTAAATCACGTCACCCAGGGCACAGAATAGGCAGGGAAATCTTACGCCAACACTGCTTCTAGCGCAGTAGCAGAAATTAGCGATGATGCTATTTGCGAGTATGAATTAGACGTAATTACTTTTTTTAGGGGAATATCCCTGTTACCCGTAATCGGACGAAGAGGGTGCATGAAGTTCTTGATTGACAAGGGCGCATCTAAAAATTTCATTCGACCACATAAAGGGTTAAAAGGTGTCCGCCCAGTTAATTCTCTGTTCACTATCCATTCCATTCATGGCGAGACCACAATCAAAGAAAACTGCTTCATATCGCTATTCAACATTAAGGCGACCTTTTTTGTATTACCAGACTTATCTACATTCGACGGAATAATCGGCCTAGACCTGTTAACACAGGCAGGGGCATCTCTCTGTTTAGCTTCCGGCCAACTGAAATGGGGTACGGAAGAAAAAATCTCGTTCCATACGTGCACTGGTGTAAATTTGACCAATATAGATTGCTCAGATGCGCCACCTTTGATAAGAGGTACAAATGCTCAGTGATATGAAAATGGCTTCTGCAAATACAGTTGAAGCCCTACCGTATAACAGTTTGGTGGTCGCCACCATTAGGACAGAAAACAAAGAGCCTATTTATGCGAAATTTTATCCGTACCCTATGGGGGCGGCCGACTTGGTAAACAAGAAAATACAAAATCGGTATAATTCGGAAATCAGTGTCCCCTTACAATTACCCAATATGGGTAGTAGACAAGAAGGGCACTGACGAAGAGGGTAACAAGAACATGCGACTAGTAATAGACTTTCGCAAACTAAATGAGAGAACAATATCCGACAAGTACCCCAGGTCAGGGCCATTAAAGACTTTCCGGAACCAAAGTCTATATGCGGAGTCCGGTTGTTCCTCGGCCTGGCGAGTTATTACAGATGTTTTATAAAGGATTTTGCAGCTATAGCAAGACCTATTTCTGATATCCTAAAAGGGGAAAATGGAACTGTTAGTAGACATAGGTCATGGAACATTCCAGTTCAGTTCTCTGAAGCGTTCCAGAAGCTGCAAAATATCTTGGCATCTGAAGATGTGATGCTGAGATACCCCGAACATTAAGAATGCAAATAGAATGCATTTGATCGAACGACAGATGCCTCGGCCTATGGCATTGGTGCAGTGCTGTCCCAAGAGGGACGCCCCATTACAATGATCTCAAGGACATTGAAAGACAGTGAGGTAAATTATGCCACTAACGAAAGACAATTTTTGGGGATAATTTGGGCATTGGCCAAACTGCGGCACTATTTGTACGCGGTCAAGGATATAAATATCTTTAGCGACCACCAGCCATTAACTTTTGCGGTTTCGGAATCCAATCCGAACGCATTTTTTACAAGCCCAGTAAAGAAAATCTGGTTGCCGATGCACTATCTCGGCAACAACTTAAGGGGGTCTTCTAGTCTAGAGGCTTGAATTTCGACATTTTTTAACAATTAAGAAAAAAAAGCTATAGATATTTTTACTATCCATTTTTTATCATTTGTTTATTAAACTAATTTTTTTTTATTCGCGCGGAGTCCCACGGCCCACTCACCCGCCCAACCGACCGAGGGGCGCAGCCGTGTACCGTACGGCCCGATTCGCGATAAGATAGACGCGAGATAGGAAAATAAAGGTAAAGGTCCGGGGAAAAAAGTAATAGTTAGATCAATCTTGTGCCAATGAAGCAAGTATTAATCATTTTTACAAAAATTGCAAAAAGTCTATTATAGTCAGAACATAATTCGTTTCTGACTTTCAAAGTGAACGGTCGTGTTTTTTTTTCTGCGCTTCGAATTTTGTATTTTGTTTTCGTTTATTCCCATCGGTGGGTGTTATCAAAACAATTTTAATTTTCTTCCGTGTTATTTAAACATAAATTTAAACTCCGTTCGCTTCGCGAGTGCACTTTGTATTTAATACTAATTAATTGTTTTATTTTCGTAATTCTTATCTGTGTTTTTTTTTTCTTTTATCCACACCGTTTTCTTTTTTGTGCATGCACTTTTAACTTAGTTACGCTCCCGCTCTCTTGCTCTCTTTGCTTTGAAAGTTCTAAGCGTGCAGTTTCTGCGCTCTTGCGGTACTTATAACTGCTCGCTTATAAATTTCAATTCGCTTTCTTGGTACAGTAGTCCCAATAAATAAAATGAATAATAAAAATTTAGTCTGCTTCTGCAAGAAATGCAGCCTCGTAATCAGGGCTGACCAGTCGAATATGACTTGCTGGCTGTGTGAAAATATGGTGCACACCAAGTGCGCCGGTTTTACTGGCCGGACAAGTGATGACCTATCGAAGGGGCCCAATTTGCAGTTTTGTTGTGATGCTTGTGTCGAGGTTGCGAACGAGATGAAATCGTTCATGCGCCAAACTAAAGGCGGCCTGATGGGGCTGATTAGCTGTTTCGGTGTTGCTAGAGATAGTTTTCGCCGAGCTGATGATCTCCTCTCTGCGCTGAACTCGCAGTTTAATAGTCGTAAGCTATTAGAAGAGTCCCCTAAGCGCAAAAAGGCCGCTGGTGGTAAGGAGCAAAAGGGGAACACCCCGCAACCGCAAATCAAAAGAACAACAGAGCATTCCGGCGGATCAGCAGCCGATTTCAGCAAACCCTCAAATGTTGCTAAGATCGGCAGCTAAAAAAGATTCGGTATCCGAACAATCCGTTACAGAATGCATGCAACCAGGGACTTCTAAGAATTCCGATTTGTCCGTAGTGGTTTCACAATTAGTGGATCCACCTATCTCTCAGAATGTAGCATCTCCACCACAAGGAACTACTGAGTCCGGACAACCGGCTCAAGTCGGTTTGGCAGAAGCAATGTCTGCTCCACCAAAATCCCTTTCAGTGGTTCCACTCAAGAAACAAATTTTCGTTTCTCGGCTTTCCCCTGATCAAATATCTTCTGATGTATTGTCTTATATACAAGACAAAACTAAAGCCGATTGTAATAGTGTAAAGGTGGAAAAGTTTAAGTTTTCTTATGCTAGAGACATTTCATCTTTCAAGATAACTGTCCCTAACGAGCTTTTTGAAGCCATATGCTCGGGCGACTTTTGGCCGGATAATATGGTTGTAAAAGAGTTCGAGGCTAAGATAAAGAAGAAGGGGCCCGTGGGAGTAAAACTTCCTAGTCGAGGCCAAACCAGTGTACCAATTTCAAAAAACTAACTTCTACCCTCCTACTTTCCTATCAGAATGCAAGAGGTTTGCGCAGCAAACTTACTAAATTGTATTCCGATAGCCTTTCCTTTGCATCTCATATTATTGTGTTCACAGAAACCTGGTTAAAGCCGGAGATCTTTAGCTCCGAAGTTTTTCCAGGTAAGTACACAATATATAGGTATGACCGTCCCTCTAGACGGGGAGGTGGAGTCTTAATTGGAGTTGATTCAAACCTCCCGTCTGAGGAGTTTTTTTTTTGATGAATTCAATACCATTGAATTTATTTGTGTAAAGTTATCGCTTCCTGGTAACTTTATATACATAACTTGCTCATATATTCCGCCGTTGTCTGAACTTCCTGATTATTTAAATCACCTATCCGTCATTAAGTCCGTTGCAAACAAGCTTTCCGATAGGGATCAGTTGATAGTTCTAGGTGATTTTAATATACCTGGAGTTACTTGGTCCACTGAGGATGGATCGAATGTCTTACTACCTATAGCACAGCATGATTTTATTGATGGCCTGCTTGACATATCTCTTTCTCAAGTAAACCATGTTCGAAATTCATTAGGTCGCCTACTTGATTTGTGTTTTGTATCAAATCCTGAAGGTGTGTTTCTGTCCAGAGTAGCACCACTCACGCAACCTGAAGATCCATATCACCCAACATTCGAACTTTCATTTGATACGGGTAGAGTTATAGAAGAAAAATCAGAAAAATCCAAACGAATACATTGTTTTCGCAAGGCAGACTTTCTGAGGCTAAATAATTTTATTTCTGGCTTTAATTGGTCTAATCTTTACCTATGCATTAATATGTCCGATGCAGTTAATGTTTTTTACACTGCAATAAACTCATTTTTTAATTCCTGTGTTCCGTGGTACTATCCGTCAACTTCCAATAAATCACCTTGGTTTAGCAATGAGTTGACACACTTAAGAAATGTAAAGTTAAGACTTTTTAAGAAATATAAAAATACCGGTTCTCAATCTGTTTTTACTAGATATTTAAGTGCTCGGTCAAGATTTACCGTGCTTAATGCTCAGTGTTATAACAGTTACTTAAACCGTTGTAAGGTCCAGTTCTCTCAGGACCCGAAACAGTTTTATAATTTTGTTAACACCAAGCGTAAATCTAATTCTTTTCCTTCCTCGCTATCGTTCGAAAAAATGACGGCAACCACAGATCAGGCAATAGCCAATTTATTTGCCCAATTTTTTCAAACGACTTACTCTACTTTAGATTATTCATCACAGCCTTATTCTTACAACATATCCAAGTCAAACCTCATATTCTGTCCTACTTTAACAGAAAGCTCTCTTCTTTTGGATCTTCTTCGTATTAAACCTGTTTATTCGCCAGTGCCCGATGGTATTACTGGGTGCGTGCTTAGGTAAGGCCCTGTGCAAACCTCTTCACAAGTTGTTTACCTTATCTATAGAAACCTCCCAATTCCCAAATATTTGGAAGGTTATTTGTTATTCCTCTTTTCAAAAAAGGTAACAAGTTAGAAGCCAGTAACTACAGAGGTATTTCTAAGTTGTCAGCTATTCCTAAGCTTTTTGAAAAAATTATTACTCCTCATTTGCAGCACCTTTGCAGATCAATCATTTCTCCGTGTCAACACGGATTTATTAAACGTAGATCCACAATCACAAACCTTCTGGAGCTCACTTCATTAGAGATAAAAGGCTTCAATAGTAGTTTTCAAACAGACGTCATTTACACTGACTTTAGTAAAGCATTTGACTCTGTAAATCACTTACTTCTCATTCAAAAACTTGACCTTTTAGGTTTTCCAGTTGATCTGCTTAAATGGATTTCAAGTTATCTGAATGGCAGGTCACAAAGGGTCTAGTTAATCTACTTGGCACAGAAAAGTTTAGCCGACATAACAAGTCGGGGCAGTCAATATCACCATGTATAAGGTTATAAATAAAGATAGTACCAAGCATCGTTCTACGGTTGGCTAGGGATGGTAAATTAATCAAAAGAAGTCTACTAGAATAAGAAGGTAAGATAAGATTTGCATCCCAGTTTAGTCGCCGTAAAGCAAAAAGAAGGAAGTTTTTTTGTACAGATTCAATACGACCAATATGTATTCCGTATTGTGGACTTCAGACGGGAGACCCATACTCCAGAATCGGACGGACTAGCGAAATAAATAAAGTTTTAGTCAAATAAGGATCATCGAATTCTTCTGTCCACCTTTTAATAAATCCAAGCACTTTTCTGGCTTTATTAACCATGGACGAAATGTGATTAGAAAATTTTAGTTTAGGGTCCAAGAGAACGCCAAGATAGTTTACAAGAGCTGCCACTTAACGTGTAAGTCGCGTATATCGGATTGGCCCGATAAAAAGTCATCAGCTTGCACTTGGAGCCGTTTAAATTTAGTAAATTATCTCGACACCAGTTTTAAAAATTATCTAGATCGGATTGCAAGTCTAAATGGCAGGAAATGTCCTTATACTGCAGGCACAACTTAACATCATCTGCGTACATAAGTACGCGAGAATGAATTATAATTGAGGGAAGATCGTTAATAAATAATGTAAATAGTAACGCCCCAGATGGCTCCCTTGTGGGACACCGGAGGTAACACGGAGAATTTCAGAAATTGTATTTTTAAAAAGGACCCTTTGTAACCTGCCATTCAGATAACTTTAAATCCATTTAAGCAGATCAACTGGAAAACCTAACAGGTCAAGTTTTTGAATAAGAAGTAAGTGATAATTTTTTCAAAAAGCTTAGGAATAGCTGACAACTTAGAAATACCTCTGTAGTTACTGGTTTCTAACTTGTTACCTTTTTTGAAAATAGGAACAACAAATGATTCCTTCCAAATATTTGTGAATTGGGAGGTTCCTAGAGATAAGGTAAACAACTTGTGAAGAGGTTTGCACAGGCCTTAGCGCAATACCTAAGCACGCACCCAGGAATACCATCGGGCCCTGGCGAACAAACAGGCTTAATACGAAGAAGATCCAAAAGAAGAGAGCTTTCTGTTAAAGTGGAACAGAATATGAGGTTTGACTTCGACATGGTGTAAGAATAAGGCTGTGATGAATAATCTAAAGTAGAGTAAGTCGTTTGAAAATGTTGGGCAAATAAATCGGCTATTGCCTGATCTGTGGTTGCCGTCATGTTTTCGAACGACAGCGAGGAAGGAAAAGAATTAGATTTACGCTTGGTGTTAACAGAATTATAAAACTGTTTCGGGTCCTGAGAGAACTGGACCTTACAACGGTTTATGTAACTATTATAACACTGAGCATTAAGCACGGTAAATCTTGACCGAGCACTTAAATATCTAGTAAAAACCGATTGGGAACCGGTTTTTTAATATTTCCTAAAAAGTCTGGACTTTACATTTCTTAAGTGTGTCAACTCTTTGCTAAACCTAGGTGATTTATTGGCGGATAGTACCACGGAACACTGGAATTAAAAAATGAGTTTATTGCAGCGTAAAAAACATTAACTGCATCGGACATATCAGACCAATTAAAGCCAGAAATAAAAATATTTAGCCTCAGAAAGTCTGCCTTGCAAAAACAATGTATTCGTTTGGATTTTTCTGATTTTTCTTCTATAACTCTAGCCGTATCAAATGAAAGTTCGATTGTTGGGTGATATGGATCTTCAAGTTGCGTGAGTGGTGCGACCTAATAAATTTCGAACATGGTTTACTTGAGATAGAGATATGTCAAGCAGGACGTCAATCATGCTGTGCTATAGGTAGTAAGAATTTCGATCCATCCTTAGTGGACCAAGTAACTCCAGGTATATTAAAATCACCTAGAACTATCAACTGATCCCTATCGGAAAGCTTATTTGCAACGGACTTAATAACGGATAGGTGATTTAAATAATCAGGAAGTTCAGACAACGTCGGAATATATGAGCAAGTTATGTATATAAAGTTACCAGGAAGCGATAACTTTACACAAATAAATTCAATGGTATTGAATTCATCAAAAAATAACTCCTCAGACGGGAGGTTTGAATCAACTCCAATTAAGACTCCACCTCCCCGTCTAGAGGGACGGTCATACCTATATATTGTGTACTTACCTGGAAAAACTTCGGAGCTAAAGATCTCCGGCTTTAACCAGGTTTCTGTGAACACAATAATATGAGATGCAAAGGAAAGGTTATCGGAATACAATTTAGTGAGCTTGCTACGCAAATCTTTTGCATTCTGATAGGAAAGAAGGAGGTTAAAAGTTAGTTTTTTGAAATTGTTACACTGGTTTGGCCTCGAGCCTCGTTTTGCCATGGGCCCCTTCTTCTTTATCTTAGCCTCGAACTCTTTTACAACCATATTATCCGGCCAAAAGTCGCCCGAGCATATGGCTTCAAAAAGCTCGTTAGGGACAGTTATCTTGAAAGATGAAATGTCTCTAGCATAAGAAAACTTAAACTTTTCCACCTTTACACTATTACAATCGGCTTTAGTTTTGTCTTGTATATAAGACAATACATCAGAAGATGTTTGATCAGGGGAAAGCTGAGAAACGAAAATTTGTTTCTTTAGTGGAACCACTGAAAGGGATTTTGGTGAAGCAGACTTTGTTTCTGCAAAACCAACTTGAGCCGGTTGTCCGGACTCAGTAGTCCCTTGTGGTAATGATGCTACATTCTGAGAGATAGGTGGATCCACTAATTGTGAAACCACTACGGACAAATCGGAATTCTTAGAAGTCCCTGGTTGCATGCATTCTGTAACAGATTGTTCGGATACCGAATCTTTTTTAGCTGCTGATCTTAGCAACATTTGAGGGTTTGCTGTAATCAGCTGCTGATCCCCCGGAATGCTCTGTTGTTCCCTTTCTGGTCCTTACCACCAGCGGCCTTTTTGCGTTTAGGGGACTCTTCTAATAGCTTACGACTATTAAACTGCGAGTTCAGCGCAGAGAGGAGATCATCAGCTCGCCGAAAACTATCTCTAGCAACTCCGAAACAGCTAATCAGCCCCATCAGGCCGCCTTTAGTTTGGCGCATAAACGATTTCATCTCGTTCGCAACCTCGACACAAGCGTCACAACAAACCTGCAAATTGGGCCCCTTTGAAAGGTCTTCACTTGTCCGACCAGAAAAACCGGCGCACTTGGTGTGCACCATATTTCCACACAGCCAGCAAGTCATATTAGACTGGTCAGCACTGATTACGAGGCTGCATTTTTTGCAGAAGCAGACTACATTTTTATTATTTATTTTATTGATTGGGACCACTGTACCAAGAAAGCGAATTGAAATTTATAAGCGAGTAGTTATTAGTACCGCGAGAGCGCAGAAACTGCACGCTTAGAACTTTCAAAGCAAAGAGAGCAAGAGAGCGGGAGCGTAACTAAGTAAAAGTGCATGCACAAAAGAGAAACGGCGGGGATATAAGAAAAGAAAACACAGATAAGAATTATGAAAACTAAAACAATATATTACTATTAATACAAAGTGCACTCGCGAAGCGAACGGAGTTTAAATTTATGTTTGAATTTTCGGTTATTCAAACATAAATTTAAACTCGGAAAATTAAAATTGTTTTGATAAAACCCACCGATGGGAATAAACGAAAACAAAATACAAAATTCGAAGCGCAGAAAAAAAAAAACACGACCGTTCACTTTGAAAGTCAAAGACGATTGAAGTTCATAAAATAGAAGTACATCAAAATATATTTCAAAGAAAAAAAATAGTTTTCATTGACTTGTTCATTCTTGAAGAAGAGGGGGTAAAAAAGAGGTCGTGTCCGCGCCGCATGATTTCTATGCTTATTGTTATCTCAAAAATAAAACAATGATAGATTCTAAATGAGTACGAATGTCGAAAACTATGGCATGAAGCACCAAAAAAATTTTACTTTTTTTATGAAATGGCGGCTACTGAAAGAAAAAAGTTGAATTTTTTTTACTATTTTTTCCATTTTGTCAAAATTTTAAAAATATTATAAATTTAAAATTTTTATTTTTTGTTAGTTCCGGCGATGGAGATATATTTAAAAAATATTCATGCCAAATTCCAAGTAAATCGACTGATTAGAACTTGAGATATAGTGTCAAAAAAGTAGTTTCGAGAAAAACGCGTTGAAAGTTTTACGTTAAGTTTCGGGCAGCGTAACTGATAGAATATTATGTATAACTTACATTCTCATAATCAGCTATCCCAGCTCCATACAATGACCTTCAAACGATTAGTGTAGTATATTGGAAATAAAGGTATTGTTATAGAAAGAAGGAGAGAATGTTATTCATGCTAAGGTAGCCCGGGCTTTCAGCCACCTATTGCTCAAGTCGTTCGCTCAAGCGGTCTTGTTGCCACGTCACTAAAACGGCTATAACTTTGAAAATAATTTGAGTTTTGAAAAATCCTTTTAGGGAGATATTAGTGAATATAAAAACTATCGAATAATGAAAACAAATTTTTTCGATTTTCTGAAATTTCTAGACTGAAGACCCCCTCCAGAACCAGATAAATCTGGTGGAGGCACGCTTTGCACTAAAACGCAGCTTTGTTCTCTTTGGAAATAAGAGACGGCATGCGATCAGCTTCTCCTGCAAAGAGTAATTACTTGATGAGCTCGCAGATGTAATAGTCCCTAAGGGCGTAAACGCCATCCATTGCGATTTGCACACACTCGCAATGATACAGGACGAACTGGTTTTGCCAATTTCCAGCCACAACATTTTGGCATTGCGAAAATCGCGTAACGGACATTTTTGCAATTGCGGAGACGAGAAATCCTCTCCGCTGAACACAACAGGGCTCACAGGTCGGCCCAAGCAAACATAAAGCAGGTACTCTCCGAGTACTATTTTCCAAAAATGACCAAGTTAGCTGCCGAGATCGTAAGGAATTGCAAGACGTGCGCAAAAGCCAAATACGACAGGCACCCAAAGAAACCCTTTCACGTAGGAGAAATGCTACACATTGACTTTTTTTCTACGGATAAGAAATACTTCCTCACCTGCATTGACAAGTTTTCAAAATTTGCGTCGTGCAGCATGTCCACTCAAGGACAATTGAAGATCTCAAACCTGCCATACTACAACTTATGATTTTTTTCCCTAGGGCTAGGGTAATCTATTGCGATAATGAACCATCATTAAACTCGCACACAATCTTAGCCATGCTAGAGAACCATTTTGGTGTGAGCACTGCAAATGCACCACCCCTCCATAGCGTCTCAAATGGACAAGTGGAGCGCTTTCACAGCACCCTGTCGGAACTCGCGCGTTGCCTGAAAATCGACAAAGGGTTAACCGACACTGTGGAATTAATTTTGTTAGCCACCACCAAGTATAACAAGTCGATTCATTCGGTCATTAACAAACGAGCGGTCGACGTGGTGGAAGTGCACCCAAACGATCCGCAAACGGAAATAAAAGACAGGTCCAGGGAAAATGTCTCCCGACAAAACAGAGTGTTCGAAGACGGCGAGAAAGTCTTGGTTAAGTCAAACCGAAGACTTGGCAACAAGCTCGCACCACTATGTAAGGAGAAAGCCGTAGAAGCGGACCTGGGGACCACGGTCCTCATCAAGGGGAGGATGGTCCACAAAGACAACATAAGATAAAAAACAGTTTTTAACCATTATTTTCCATTTAGCCACTTTGCACAAATTTTTACTAGCTGTATGCTTAGCTGATAAAATACTTACCTAAGGTTAAGATAATTCCGGTTGGTGGTGGGCAACCTTGTCATAAACAAAAATATAGCTCCGAATTCATTCCACAGGTTCAAAATCATCCCAATCCTCTTCTCCTTAGCTATGGCGTCAGCGCACATCACCGACTATTCACAGGCCAAATACATCCCTATTATTGACGGTCGAATACTAGTGTGGGACTTCGCATCCGTTAGACATTCAGCGAACCTTTCAGAGTACAGGCGCATATTAGAAGAAACAGAGAATATGAGCGATATGTTCCCCCAGTCACACATGAGGAAACTTTTAAATGTGGACACCGCTCACCCCCGCGACCTGCTCGACTCGTTAGGCGTACACCACAAGGTAGCCAGGAGTTTAGACTTTTTACGATCATCATCGCTTCTGACTTTCAAAGTGAACGGTCGTGTTTTTTTTTCTGCGCTTCGAATTTTGTATTTTGTTTTCGTTTATTCCCATCGGTGGGTGTTATTAAAACAATTTTAATTTTCTTCGGTGTTATTTAAACATAAATTTAAACTCCGTTCGCTTCGCGAGTGCACTTTGTATTTAATACTTATTAATTGTTTTATTTTCGTAATTCTTATCTGTGTTTTCTTTTCTTTTATCCACACCGTTTTCTCTTTTGTGCATGCACTTTAACTTAGTTACGCTCCCGCTCTCTTGCTCTCTTTTTTCTTTGAAAGTTCTAAGCGTGCAGTTTCTGCGCTCTTGCGGTACTTATAACTGCTCGTTTATAAATTTCAATTCCCTTTCTTGGTACAGTGGTCCTAATAAATAAAATGAATAATAAAAATTTAGTCTGTTTCTGCAAGAAATGCAGCCTCGTAATCAGGGCTGACCAGTCGAATATGACTTGCTGGCTGTGTGAAAATATGGTGCACACCAAGTGCGCCGGTTTTACTGGCCGGACAAGTGATGACCTATCGAAGGGGCCCAATTTGCAGTTTTGTTGTGATGCTTGTGTCGAGGTTGCGAACGAGATGAAATCGTTCATGCGCCAAACTAAAGGCGGCCTGATGGGGCTGATTAGCTGTTTCGGTGTTGCTAGAGATAGTTTTCGCCGAGCTGATGATCTCCTCTCTGCGCTGGACTCGCAGTTTAATAGTCGTAAGCTATTAGAAGAGTCCCCTAAGCGCAAAAAGGACGCTGGTGGTAAGGAGCAAAAGGGGATCACCCCGCAACCGAAATCAAAAGAACAACAGAGCATTCCGGCGGATCAGCAGCCGATTTCAGCAAACCCTCAAATGTTGCTAAGATCGGCAGCTAAAAAAGATTCGGTATCCGAACAATCCGTTTCAGAATGCATGCAACCATGGACTTCTAAGAATTCCGATTTGTCCGTAGTGGTTTCACAATTAGTGGATCCACCTATCTCTCAGAATGTAGCATCTCCACCACAAGGGACTACTGAGTCCGGACAACCGGCTCAAGTCGGTTTGGCAGAAGCAATGTCTGCTCCACCAAAATCCCTTTCAGTGGTTCCACTCAAGAAACAAATTTTCGTTTCTCGGCTTTCCCCTGATCAAACATCTTCTGATGTATTGTCTTATATACAAGACAAAACTAAAGCCGATTGTAATAGTGTAAAGGTGGAAAAGTTTAAGTTTTCTTATGCTAGAGACATTTCATCTTTCAAGATAACTGTCCCTAACGAGCTTTTTGAAGCCATATGCTCGGGCGACTTTTGGCCGGATAATATGGTTGTAAAAGAGTTCGAGGCTAAGATAAAGAAGAAGGGGGCCGTGGGAGTAAAACTTCCTAGTCGAGGCCAAACCAGTGTACCAATTTCAAAAAACTAACTTCTACCCTCCTACTTTCCTATCAGAATGCAAGAGGTTTGCGCAGCAAACTTACTAAATTGTATTCCTTTCCTTTGCATCTCATATTATTGTGTTCACAGAAACCTGGTTAAAGCCGGAGATCTTTAGCTCCGAAGTTTTTCCAGGTAAGTACACAATATATAGGTATGACCGTCCCTCTAGACGGGGAGGAGTCTTAATTGGAGTTGATTCAAACCTCCCGTCTGAGGAGTTATTTTTTGATGAATTCAATTCCATTGAATTTATTTGTGTAAAGTTATCGCTTCCCGGTAACTTTATATACATAACTTGCTCATATATTCCGCCGTTGTCTGAACTTCCTGATTATTTAAATCACCTATCCGTTATTAAGTCCGTTGCAAATAAGCTTTCCGATAGGGATCAGTTGATAGTTCTAGGTGATTTTAATATACCTGGAGTTACTTGGTCCACTGAGGATGGATCGAATGTCTTACTACATATAGCACAGCATGATTTTATTGATGGCCTGCTTGACATATCTCTATCTCAAGTAAACCGTGTTCGAAATTCATTAGGTCGCCTACTGGATTTGTGTTTTGTATCAAATCCTGAAGGTGTGTTTCTGTCCAGAGTAGCACCACTCACGCAACCTGAAGATCCATATAACCCAACATTCGAACTTTCATTTGATACGGGTAGAGTTATAGAAGAAAAATCAGAAAAATCCAAACGAATACGTTGTTTTCGCAAGGCAGACTTTCTGAGGCTAAATAACTTTATTTCTGGCTTTAATTGGTCTGATCTTTACCTATGCATTAATATGTCCGATGCAGTTAATGTTTTTTACACTGCAATAAACTCATTTTTTAATTCCTGTGTTCCGTGGTACTATCCGTCAACTTCCAATAAATCACCTTGGTTTAGCAAAGAGTTGACACACTTAAGAAATGTAAAGTCCAGACTTTTTAGGAAATATAAAAATACCGGTTCTCAATCTGTTTTTACTAGATATTTAAGTGCTCGGTCAAGATTTACCGTGCTTAATGCTCAGTGTTATAACAGCTACTTAAACCGTTGTATGGTCCAATTCTCTCAGGACCCGAAACAGTTTTATAATTTTGTTAACACCAAGCGTAAATCTAATTCTTTTCCTTCCTCGCTATCGTTCGAAAACATTACGGCAACCACAGATCAGGCAATAGCCGATTTATTTGCCCAATTTTTTCAAACGACTTACTCTACTTTAGATTATTCATCACAGCCTTATTCTTACAACATATCCAAGTCAAACCTCATATTCTGTCCCACTTTAACAGAAAGCTCTCTTCTTTTGGATCTTCTTCGCATTAAACCTGTTTATTCGCCAGGGCCCGATGGTATTCCTGGGTGCGTGCTTAGGTATTGCGCTAAGGCCCTGTGCAAACCTCTTCACAAGTTGTTTACCTTATCTATAGAAACCTCCCAATTCCCAAATATTTGGAAGGAATCATTTGTTATTCCTCTTTTCAAAAAAGGTAACAAGTTCGAAGCCAGTAACTACAGAGGTATTTCTAAGTTGTCAGCTATTCCTAAGCTTTTTGAAAAAATTATTACTCCTCATTTGCAGCATCTTTGCAGATCAATCATTTCTCCGTGTCAACACGGATTTATTCAACGTAGATCCACAATCACAAACCTTCTAGAGCTCACTTCATTAGTGATAAAAGGCTTCAATAGTAGTTTTCAAACAGACGTCATTTACACTGACTTTAGTAAAGCATTTGACTCTGTAAATCACTTACTTCTCATTCAAAAACTTGACCTTTTAGGTTTTCCAGTTGATCTGCTTAAATGGATTTAAAGTTATCTGAATGGCAGGTCACAAAGGGTCCTTTTTAAAAATACAATTTCTGAAATTCTCCGTGTTACCTCCGGTGTCCCACAAGGGAGCCATCTGGGGCGTTACTTTTTACATTATTTATTAACGATCTTCCCTCAATTATAATTCATTCTCGCGTACTTATGTACGCAGATGATGTTAAGTTGTGCCTGCAGTATAAGGACATTTCCTGCCATTTAGACTTGCAATCCGATCTAGATATTTTTCAAAACTGGTGCCGAGATAATTTACTAAATTTAAACGGTTCCAAGTGTAAGCTGATGACTTTTTATCGGGCCAATCCGATATACGCGACTTACACGTTAAGTGGCAGCTCTTTGGATAGAATAACTCTTGTAAACGATCTTGGCGTTCTCTTGGACCCCAAACTAAAATTTTCTAATCACATTTCGTCCATGGTTAATAAAGCCAGAGGAGTGCTTGGATTTATTAAAAGGTGGTCAAAAGAATTCGATGATCCTTATTTGACTAAAACTTTATATATTTCGCTAGTCCGTCCGATTCTGGAGTATGGGTCTCCCGTCTGGAGTCCACAATACGGAATACATATTGGTCGTATTGAATCTGTACAAAAAAACTTCCTTCTTTTTGCTTTACGGCGCCTAAACTGGGATGCAAATCTTATCTTACCTTCTTATTCTAGTAGACTTCTTTTGATTAATTTACCATCCCTAGCCAACCGTAGAACGATGCTTGGTACTATCTTTATTTATAACCTTATACATGGTGATATTGACTGCCCCGACTTGTTAAGTCGGCTAAACTTTTCTGTGCCAAGTAGATTAACTAACTTTAAATCATTGTAGATCTAACTATGCCTTGTATGAGCCTTTCAGAGTATTATGTTCTGACTATAATAGACTTTTTCCTGTAAAATCAAATCTTGACTCTCTGCCGCTCCTAAAACGATTAATATTTGCTTCATTGGCACAAGATTGATCTAACTATTACTTTTTCCCCCGGACCTTTACCTTTATTTTCCTATCTCGCGTCTATCTTATCGCGAATCGTGCCGTACGATATCAATACATAGAAATATCATACAAAGACTGCATATACAATTGCCTTATAGACACAGGATCTACAATAAATATGATCAACACAAATTTATTTTGTCCTCCTACTCAAAATACTATATGCGAAGTTTTGACATCAAATGGTCCTATTACATTGAAGAATTTAATTATGTTACCAAGCAATAGTATTTTTAAAACAAATGAACCATTTTATGTACACAATTTTTCTAATATTTATGATATACTAATTGGCAGAAAATTGTTGAAAAATGCATAATCAATTTTAAATTACAAAAATAGCACAGTTACTCTTTTTGATAAAACATAATAACTTCAAAATCAGAAAAAAACCAAAATGTTTATATCCAAAAGGCACTACAACCAATTAAAAAATCACCTCAGGAATCAATAAAAAAATAGATTTTGGATTGTTACGATTAGGTCACCTGAAGCAGGAGGAAAATTTAAGGTTAAAAGGTTTACTAAATAAATTCAAAAATCTTCAAACAGATATCCAATACCAAACATGGACGAAATCCTTGGTAAACTAGGTAAATGCCAATATTTTACAACTATCGATTTGGCAAAGGGATTTCATCAAATAGAAATGGACCCAGAATCAATATCTAAAACTGCATTTTCCACCAAAAACGGTCATTACGAATACCTTTGAATGCCATTGGCCTTAGAAATGCATCTGCTACTTTTCAAAGGTGGATGAATAATATCCTTCGACCGTTACTCAATAAACACTGCTTAGTTTATTTAGATGATATCATCATTTTTTCCACATCCCTTACCGAACATTTAAATTCTTTACAGCTAGTTTTTTCTAAGCTTGCAGAAGCAAATTTTAAATTGCAGTTAGACAAATGTGAATTCTTAAAAAAGGAAGCTAGTTTTCTTGGTCACATCGTAACCCCTAATGGTATAAAACCAAACCTTAAAGTTAAAGCCATAGTTTCATATCCAATTCCAACAAAAGTAAAAGAGATCAGAGGTTTCCTTGGATTAACCGGTTATTATCGTAAATTTATCCCAAACTACGCAGACATAGCCAAACCAATGACCAAATGTTTAAAAAAAGGAGCAAAGATAGATATACAAAATCTCGACTACATAGAAGCATTCAAAAAACTTAAAGCTTTAATAATTAGAAAACAAATTCTCCAATTACCCGATTTCGAAAAAAAATCACTTTAACCACAGATGCCAGTAATCTAGCCCTTGGGGCCGTACTTTCTCAAAATGGTCATCCTATATCCTTTAAATTACAGTTCTATCGAAAAGGAATTACTTGCCATAGATGGGCCACTAAAATTTTTTGACATTATTTACTTCTCATTGCTAGTGACCATCAACCTCTTAGATGGCTGCATACCTTAAAAGAACCGAATGCCAAATTACAAAGATGGAGGGCCAAGTTAAACGAATACCAATTTAAAATCGACTATATTAAAGGGAAAGAAAATTCAGTTGCCGATGCATTATCAAGAATTAAAATTGAAGAAAATCACCACAGTGAAGTTACTCAACATAGTGCAGAAGAAGATAATAGTAACATAATTCATTTAACAGAAAAACCAATCAATTATTTCAAAAATCAAATCATTTTCATTAAATCGGATAACAATAATGTAGAGCATTCAACAATATTCGCTAATTCCATCATCACAATCCAATATAATGTAATGACACTCGACAAGGCCAAACAAATTTTACTTGATCATTATACCCGTTACTCGTAGAGTAAAAGGGTATATTGTATTCGTGCAAAAGTATGTAACAGGTAGAAGGAAGCGTTTCCGACCCTATAAAGTATATACATTCTTGTTCAGGATCACTAGCCGAGTCGATCTAGCCATGTCCGTCTGTCTGTCCGTCTGTCTGTCTGTCTGTCTGTCTGTCCGTATGAACGCTGAGATCTCGGAAACTATAAAAGCTAGAAGATTGGCATTTTGCATGTAGATTTTAGGAGTTCCCACGCAGCGCAAGTTTGTTTCAAAATAGTGCCACGCCCCCTATGACGCCCACAAGCCACAAGCTGTGGCCACAGTTTTGATGCTATTATGAAATTTTTGTTTGATATGTATTTGTTTCGTCAATAACTATCGATTGGCCAAATAAAATTTTGCCACGCCCACTCTAACGCCCAAAAACCCATTAAACGCTTAAGCCTGGCTAGCGCCTACATTTCCGCCTTTCATGGCGTATACAATAGCGCCATCTAACGGATGACTTTGGAACAGCTGGCCAAGGTGCTCAACAGAGTCAACGTTAATTCTCGATAAGGATTTCTATTAAAGGAAATTGCGATGGCTTTCATTTGACAATACCGAACTATATCCCAATAACTATGCAAATCAAATCAAGTTAGCCAAATTGGATTGGTTCCCTGTGTACCGATTTTAACATAAAAATCGGGAGCTGATTCGAGCGGCGAAAAACATACAAGAAGGCATATTTATATTAAGTTGTTTAGCTGAGTAACGGGTAGAATTTTGAAAATATTAATACTTTTGAAAATATTCGACTTTTAAGTTTTGATCATATTTACCTGCAGAAAAAATTGTTTGCCCACCCCTTCAAAATCGTTTTTTTAACAAAAAAAAACGTTCGCACACCCCTTAAAAATCGTTTTTTCGATAAAATAATAGATGCCCATGTTTGCTCATCTCGTGAAATTTAAGAATTAAAAAAAAAAATCGTTGGGTCACCTCTTAAAAATAGTTAATTTTGACAAAAACGTTTGGCGACGGCTTAAAAATTTAATTTTATAACAAAAAACGTTTGCACACCCCTTAAAAATCTTTTTTTTTATATAAAATAATAGATGCACATTTTAACCATCTCGTAAAATTTAAGAATTTAAAAAAAATCGTTCGTCCATCTCTTAAAATAGTTCATTTTGACAAAAACGTTTGCTGACTGCTTTAAAATGTAATTTTTTAACAATAATCGCTTGCTCACCTCCTAAAAATAGTTTATTTTGACAAAAACGTTTGTCGACGGCTTAAAAATATTTTTTTCGAAAAAAATATAAGATTCCCACCTCCTAAAACGAAGTTTTTACATTAATGAGTTGACAATTTTAGCAGCTAGTTAAGGCTCTTACCATTTTTACCTGAAGCAAGGGGTTGGAATTATGTAAAGGTTTTTTTTTGAACTCGTTCTTTCCAAAACCACAAATTTATGATCGCGCAATTGTAAGCCTCGAACACTTGACGCCTTTTAAAAAACTGTATTCCTTCTCGATTCTCAAATTAGGTCTACTTGTCATTTGGGGGTTCTTAAATTTTTTACCTGAAGCAAAGGGTTTGAATTTGCAGGGTTTTTATAACTTGTACTTTTCAAAACCATTATGATTGCACAACTGTAAACCTGGAACACTTGTCGCTTTTTGTCTACTTCTAAACTTATTTATACGAAATTTATTATTATTTGAAAAAACGATTTTTAAGGGTTGAGCAAACGATTTATGTTAAAAATTACATTTTTAAGCCGTCGGCAAACGTTTTTGTCAAAATTAACTATTTTTAAGAGGTCGGCAAACGATTTCTTTTTAAATTCTTAAATTTTACAAGATGAGCAAACATGGGCATCTTTTATTTTTTCGAAAAAATGATTTTTAAGGGGTGGGCAAACAAATTTTTCTGTAGTACCGAACATTTAAATTCTTTACAGCTAGTTTTTTCTAAGCTTGCAGAAGCAAATTTTAAATTGCAGTTAGACAAATGTGAATTCTTAAAAAAGGAAGCTAGTTTTCTTGGTCACATCGTAACCCCTAATGGTATAAAACCAAACCTTAAAGTTAAAGCCATAGTTTCATATCCAATTCCAACAAAAGTAAAAGAGATCAGAGGTTTCCTTGGATTAACCGGTTATTATCGTAAATTTATCCCAAACTACGCAGACATAGCCAAACCAATGACCAAATGAAAAAATGATTTTTAAGGGGTGGGCAAACAAATTTTTCTGTAGTTAAATATGATTAAAACTTAAAAGTCGAATATTATCAAACGTATTTTTATTTTCAAATTCTAAAAGATAGGCAAACGTGGGCAAACGATTCTCTTGCGATTAAAAAAAAACGATAAAGTCAACTTTTATGTTTTCGAAATATGTTCGAAAATTTTCGAATATTCCATATTTTCAAAACTAAAGGTGGGCTAAAAAAATTAAAAAGTGGGCAAACATGGGTAAAAAATGGGCAACCGATTACGCTAGAACTGTGTTGCTTAGGCTACTAGAATAGGTAGAAACAGTAAATGCACACATTGTTTTTCTGTTTTTTATACCTGTTATTTCCCTATAAACGAACCTTGGTGACAGCGTATTTTACGTTGCTATTGTAGGGATCTTTAAGATCGACTCGCTACTCAAAAAATAGCACTCTGCCATATATTCTAGTCTGGGAAGTTAAGTTATGGAGAGTCTAGAATTATTAAATTCCCAAGCCACAAATGAATATTTTGCCTTAAGCACTTTCTAGTTTTTGAAATGGGTTCCCTAAGGATCGCTTAATATTATTGCAATTCTGTTATTTTTTAGCTAATTGTTCAACTTTTATTGAACCGGTTATTCTTTAGGGAAATCATAAATTTGTATTTGACTTTCGGTCATGTTTATTATGGGCTCCGAATTCTTCATCGCAGTTTAATAGCCCTAAGCTTTTAGAGGAATTCGCTAAGTGCAAAAAAACGCTGGTGGTAAACTGTAGAAGAGGAACAACCCGCAGATTCATTGAAAAAAACTGCAGAGCACTCCCGCGGATCAGCAGCCGATCGCAGCAAACCCTCAAATGTTGCTAGGAACAGCAGCTAAAAAGTTTCGGTATTCGAACATTTCGTAGCGGAATGTATGCAACCACTACTTAAAAAACAAAACATTAAACATCTTCTGATGTATTGTATTATATACAAGACGAAACTAAAGTAGATTACAATAGTGCTGGGAGAAAAAAGTTTGGGTTTTCTTACGTTTTCATCTTTTAAATGAAAAGGATTCATGGGAGTAAAACTTGCTAATTGAGGCCCAACCAATGTAGCATCTGCATATTAAGCTTTTACTTCAAAAAACTAATTTATAAGTAAGTAACTATATATAGGTGTGACAGTCTCCTAGACGGGGAGGTGGAGTCTTAATTTAAGTTGATTTAAACCTCTCGTCAGTGGAGATATTTTTTGAGGAATTCAATACCATGTAATTTTCTTGCGTAAAGTTATCGCTTTCTGGTAACTCTATATATATAACTTGCGCATATATTCCGCCGTTGTCTGAACTTCCTCTGCGTCAGAGGAGTTTTTAAGTAATTAAGATTATTTGCGTAAAGTTATCACTTCCTGGTAACTCTATATATATAACATGCTCATATTTGCAGCACCATTCTATATCAATTAATTCTCGTCGTCAACACGGATTAATTACACGCAATCACTAACCTTTTGGATAAAGGGCTCCAATAGTAGTTTTTAAACAGGCGTCAATAACACTGACGATAGTAAATCAATTGAGTTCTTAAATCACTTATATGGGTTTCCAGTTATATGAATGGCAGGTCGCAAGCGGTCTCTTTTTAAAAATTCTATTTCAAAATTCAAGGGAGCCATCTTGGTCCGCTTCTTTTTACAGTATTTATTTACGATCTTCCCTCAATTATAAGTCATTCTCGCGTACTTATGTAGGCAATATCATGCAATTTAAAAGGTAAGAAAGTTAAAATCTTTACATATATATATAAGATAACCAACAACCATCATAATATTTAGATAATTTGAACGCATGAGCTGTTCCATAGACAACAGAAGCGATGATAAAAAGTAACTACACATTTCGTTCTCCCCGGATTGTGGGTCCGACATTTCCTTCCGCCTGCAGCCAGCAAGCTAGGCCGCCAGCTCTTCGGTGATGAAGCTCGCTGTGGCCCCGGTATCCATCGTGGCATTAATTCTGGCTTAACTGTGGCGGACAGTTGCATTTCTTCCACCTTCAGATAGCCCATTAATAACGAGAGGCAGCGACTCTGAACAGATCAGAACATGTTCTGACTCCTATTTTGCGGCATGGCCAGCAGAACCTAAGCCGTTAAATGCAGCACGCCTCAACTTAGAACCCCGCCAGATCTGGGCAGAATTGCGCACGCTCCCGCAGCGATCAGCTGCTTTGGTGCCTCGTTGGTGCGTCCGTGCTTTCCTGTCATCGCCTGCACACAGCACCCTGGACGGCTGTGGGCCCTTGCAACGGATGGGTCTGCAAGTGCTGCTTCTGGGGATTGTTCTCCAGCTCGAACTTCTGCCTTTGCTGGTCCAACTCGTCTGCAAGCGCTATCAGGGTGACTATATAATGACACTCATACTGATGAATGAACATTAGCAAGGCCGGCGTGCTGTTCCTCAGAACTTCCTTGGCATATATAGTGACATATGCCATATCCACTTATGTACTAACTAATAAGAATCTGCAGCGTAGGCGATCCCAAGCTGAACCAATGTAAACAACCACATCCGGAGCAGGCGATGCTGCATCCCAATAACATAAACAACTCTTTCAATGACTAAGTCCCGCTCTCTGAGTGGCACTCTTATTCTCAAATTATTATGTACAATCAATATCCCAAGTCGGCGATCTCGCTCACCAACTTATGTAAAGGGCAGCACAAGTAATATTTTTGTCACAAGAATTTAATCTTAAGCTGAGATCTATCGAATAAAGACGTGAAACTAATTCTTCGGTTTTTAATTCAACTTGGCGTTGTCCTTAGTCAACTTACGGGACATTAGTTCGACTCAACAAAATACAAACACTTAACTGGCGCAGTCGGTAGGATACAAACAGTATCCGCAAAAATTCAGTTCTCGAATATAATAATACGCAAAACATTTAAAATCCTTTAACTTGGATTATAATTCCAATTCGGTTATCCAATAAAAGTGGAAGAATAGAAACAAAACAATAAGTCCAAAGGCACCTAAAAGTTAATAAATATAAATTTTAAGAAAAATTAATTTAAACAAACACGTAAGCCTTAATAAGTGAAATCAAAAATAAACTAAAACATAACAGTTAAAATAAAAAAAAAAATAATTTAAACAAACACGTAAACCTTAATAAGTGAAATCAAAAATAAACTAAAACAAATTTTTAGTTTACTATAACAACAAAATTTACTATAACAATGGCACAACCAGTTATCGCAGCAACCCAAATCGTTGCGCTAAACGACAACAACCTTGCTGAAGCTCGTCGGCAGCTAAAAGACATCATGCCATTTAAGGGAAATCCAGAAACTCTCTACACTTTCGTCAGCAGTGTGGACTATGTAATTTCACTCTACCCAACTAATGATGTGCGACAACAGAGGATTCTTCTTGGAGCCATCGAAAGAAACTTGCACGGACACGTAACACGGTCATTGGGCCTTCCGAACATTGAAGATTGACTACCCTTAGATCGAGACTAATTGCAGAATTTAAACCCCAAACAACGAACTACAAACTACTGGAGAACTTCAAGGAGACACTTTTCAAAGGAAATCTAAGAGCATTCTGCGAAGAAGCAGAAAGACGACGTCAAGTACTGATTTCGAAATTGCATCTAGAAGGTAACCAGCCAGATTTTCTTATTTATGTTCAGGCAATTAAAGATTCCATTAAAATATTGATCAGAAAATGACCAATACAATTAATCACTATTTTGGTTCATCAGACAGACTTAAGATCATTAATCACTATCGCACAAAATGAGGGAATTTATGAAGAACATATTAATTTTGTATTAAATAAAGTTCCAGAAAACCGTAATAAAAACTCAAACCCTCAGAAATCAGAAAATCAGAGTTCTAAACCATACAAATTCAATACAAATACGCAAACTCAATATCGACCAAGTTACCCACAATATTCTCAACCATTCCAACGTAATTTTAATCAATTCACGCAACCATTTACACCCACCTATACACACCAAGCTATGTGGCACGCACCAAATCCTTTCGGACCCAACCAATACATGAACACACAACCATTTACCCACAAAAATACTTTTCCACAATATTCAAATAAAATTCAAAATCCTCAAACAGCATATTTTAAAGGAAATACATGCCCTCAACAACAACAACCCTCCACATCTAAAAATACTAACTTCCCAGTTCCCAAACGACTAAGACCATCGGACAGTGATCAAACCAAAATGTCTATTGACGAATTGAGATTTCAAGACGCACATGAAAACGAACAAATACAACCTAATTATTATGAACAACAGTATTATGACCACAATCAATACCATGGGTTGATTAATGAACAACAACAGCAACAACAGGTACAATACACCCAAAATATAGATGAACAAAATCAAAATAGCTCAGAACAGCCCCGGACAACATCAATACATAGAAATATCATACAAAGACTGCACATACAATTGCCTTATAGACACAGGATCTACAATAAATATGATCAATACAAATTTATTTGGTCTTCCTACTCAAAATACTATATGCGAAGTTTTGACATCAAATGGTCCTATTACATTGAAGAATTTAATTATGTTACCAAGCAATAGTATTTTTAAAACAAATGAACCATTTTATGTACACAATTTTTCTAATATTTATGATATACTAATTGGCAGAAAATTGTTGAAAAATGCATAATCAATTTTAAATTACAAAAATAGCACAGTTACTCTTTTTGATAAAACATAATAACTTCAAAATCAGAAAAAAACCAAAATGTTTATATCCAAAAGGCACTACAACCAATTAAAAATCACCTCAGGAATCAATAAAAAAAATAGATTTTGGATTGTTACGATTAGGTCACCTGAAGCAGGAGGAAAATTTAAGGTTAAAAGGTTTACTAAATAAATTCAAAAATCTTCAAACAGATATCCAATACCAAACATGGACGAAATCCTTGGTAAACTAGGTAAATGCCAATATTTTACAACTATCGATTTGGCAAAGGGATTTCATCAAATAGAAATGGACCCAGAATCAATATCTAAAACTGCATTTTCCACCAAAAACGGTCATTACGAATACCTTTGAATGCCATTGGCCTTAGAAATGCATCTGCTACTTTTCAAAGGTGGATGAATAATATCCTTCGACCGTTACTCAATAAACACTGTTTAGTTTATTTAGATGATATCATCATTTTTTCCACATCCCTTACCGAACATTTAAATTCTTTACAGCTAGTTTTTTCTAAGCTTGCAGAAGCAAATTTTAAATTGCAGTTAGACAAATGTGAATTCTTAAAAAAGGAAGCTAGTTTTCTTGGTCACATCGTAACCCCTAATGGTATAAAACCAAACCTTAAAGTTAAAGCCATAGTTTCATATCCAATTCCAACAAAAGTAAAAGAGATCAGAGTTTTCCTTGGATTAACCGGTTATTATCGTAAATTTATCCCAAACTACGCAGACATAGCCAAACCAATGACCAAATGTTTAAAAAAAGGAGCAAAGATAGATATACAAAATCTCGACTACATAGAAGCATTCAAAAAACTTAAAGCTTTAATAATTAGAAAACAAATTCTCCAATTACCCGATTTCGAAAAAAAATCACTTTAACCACAGATGCCAGTAATCTAGCCCTTGGGGCCGTACTTTCTCAAAATGGTCATCCTATATCCTTTAAATTACAGTTCTATCGAAAAGGAATTACTTGCCATAGATGGGCCACTAAAATTTTTTGACATTATTTACTTCTCATTGCTAGTGACCATCAACCTCTTAGATGGCTGCATACCTTAAAAGAACCGAATGCCAAATTACAAAGATGGAGGGCCAAGTTAAACGAATACCAATTTAAAATCGACTATATTAAAGGGAAAGAAAATTCAGTTGCCGATGCATTATCAAGAAATAAAATTGAAGAAAATCACCACAGTGAAGTTACTCAACATAGTGCAGAAGAAGATAATAGTAATATAATTCATTTAACAGAAAAACCAATCAATTATTTCAAAAATCAAATCATTTTCATTAAATCGGATAACAATAATGTAGAGCATTCAACAATATTCGCTAATTCCATCATCACAATCCAATATAATGTAATGACACTCGACAAGGCCTAACAAATTTTACTTGATCATTATACCCGTTACTCGTAGAGTAAAAGGGTATATTGTATTCGTGCAAAAGTATGTAACAGGTAGAAGGAAGCGTTTCCGACCCTATAAAGTATATACATTCTTGTTCAGGATCACTAGCCGAGTCGATCTAGCCATGTCCGTCTGTCTGTCCGTCTGTCTGTCTGTCTGTCTGTCTGTCCGTATGAACGCTGAGATCTCGGAAACTATAAAAGCTAGAAGATTGGCATTTTGCATGTAGATTTTAGGAGTTCCCACGCAGCGCAAGTTTGTTTCAAAATAGTGCCACGCCCCCTATGACGCCCACAAGCTACAAGCTGTGGCCACAGTTTTGATGCTATTATGAAATTTTTTTTTGATATGTATTTGTTTCGTCAATAACTATCGATTGGCCAAATAAAAGTTTGCCACGCCCACTCTAACGCCCAAAAACCCATTAAACGCTTAAGCCTGGCTAGCGCCTACATTTCCGCCTTTCATGGCGTATACAATAGCGCCATCTAACGGATGACTTTGGAACAGCTGGTCAAGGTGCTCAACAGAGTCAACGTTAATTCTCGATAAGGATTTCTATTAAAGGAAATTGCGATGGCTTTCATTTGACAATACCGAACTATATCCCAATAACTATGCAAATCAAATCAAGTTAGCCAAATTGGATTGGTTCCCTGTGTACCGATTTTAACATAAAAATCGGGAGCTGATTCGAGCGGCGAAAAACATACAAGAAGGCATATTTATATTAAGTTGTTTAGCTGAGTAACGGGTATCTAATAGTCAAGGCACTCCACTATAGCGTTCTCTCTTGTTTTATTCATAGAATCATTACCATTCATATTGAAAGCGATGTAGATTTTGAAATCATTCAAAGAGCACACAGGGAAATTATTAATACCACTTACACTAAAGTAATTCGCAGCCTCCACCTATTAAAGAATGTTTGTTCATACGCCGAATTCAATGAAATTATACTTCAATCACATGAAAAACATTTACAACCAGGCATACAGAAAATGACAAAATAATTCAAAGAAAATCACTTCTTTCCAAATAGCCAACTATTAATTCAAAATATAATAAATGAATGTAACATATGCAATTTGGCTAAAACAGAACACAGATATACCAAAATGCCTTTTAAAATCACACCCAACCCTGTCGAGACAAATTTGTGGTTGCATTGACATTTATACTAAATTCGCTACACTTGAACATGGAATGCAGGAACGCGCTAACGCGCATTTTTAATCATTTAGGTAAACCCAAAATATTAAAGGCTGACAGAGACAGAGCTTTCACCAGCTTGACTCTAAAGCGATGGCTTGAAGCAGAAGGAATTGAATTACAACTTAACACGGCAAAAACCGGTGTAGCAGACGTCGAAAGACTACATAAGACAATAAATGAAAAATCCGAATAATAAACTCATCCGATAATGAAGAAGTAAAATTAAGCAAGATAGAGACAATTCTTTACACATACAACCATAAAATAAAACAATGTAAAGTTAAAATTGGAAATGTTATTTTAAGCGAAAATTCGTTAAGTCCAGAATTTGATTTAACAGCATTGTATTCACCGATTAATGTAACTAAGATAAAGATAGTAGAACATAATGACGTTTTAAAACTAATTACAGAAAATAATAACACACTTTATATAATTATATTATTATTATTAGTAGTTATCGTTCTTATTATTTTTCTTGCCTGTCAAAATTTTTTACACTAAGTGGATACCTTTTTTTATACAAAATTTAGAAAACAAGCAAAATATAATCAAGAACCACAACAAGAAATAGAACAAAACCAGTTGCCTGCATTGTACCCTGCCTTTCAAATCACTTTAACCACAGATGCCAGTAATCTAGCCCTTGGGGCCGTACTTTCTCAAAATGGTCATCCTATATCCTTTAAATTACAGTTCTATCGAAAAGGAATTACTTGCCATAGATGGGCCACTAAAATTTTTTGACATTATTTACTTCTCATTGCTAGTGACCATCAACCTCTTAGATGGCTGCATACCTTAAAAGAACCGAATGCCAAATTACAAAGATGGAGGGCCAAGTTAAACGAATACCAATTTAAAATCGACTATATTAAAGGGAAAGAAAATTCAGTTGCCGATGCATTATCAAGAAATAAAATTGAAGAAAATCACCACAGTGAAGTTACTCAACATAGTGCAGAAGAAGATAATAGTAACATAATTCATTTAACAGAAAAACCAATCAATTATTTCAAAAATCAAATCATTTTCATTAAATCGGATAACAATAATGTAGAGCATTCAACAATATTCGCTAATTCCATCATCACAATCCAATATAATGTAATGACACTCGACAAGGCCTAACAAATTTTACTTGATCATTATACCCGTTACTCGTAGAGTAAAAGGGTATATTGTATTCGTGCAAAAGTATGTAACAGGTAGAAGGAAGCGTTTCCGACCCTATAAAGTATATACATTCTTGTTCAGGATCACTAGCCGAGTCGATCTAGCCATGTCCGTCTGTCTGTCCGTCTGTCTGTCTGTCTGTCTGTCTGTCCGTATGAACGCTGAGATCTCGGAAACTATAAAAGCTAGAAGATTGGCATTTTGCATGTAGATTTTAGGAGTTCCCACGCAGCGCAAGTTTGTTTCAAAATAGTGCCACGCCCCCTATGACGCCCACAAGCCACAAGCTGTGGCCACAGTTTTGATGCTATTATGAAAATTTTTTTTGATATGTATTTGTTTCGTCAATAACTATCGATTGGCCAAATAAAAGTTTGCCACGCCCACTCTAACGCCCAAAAACCCATTAAACGCTTAAGCCTGGCTAGCGCCTACATTTCCGCCTTTCATGGCGTATACAATAGCGCCATCTAACGGATGACTTTGGAACAGCTGGCCAAGGTGCTCAACAGAGTCAACGTTAATTCTCGATAAGGATTTCTATTAAAGGAAATTGCGATGGCTTTCATTTGACAATACCGAACTATATCCCAATAACTATGCAAATCAAATCAAGTTAGCCAAATTGGATTGGTTCCCTGTGTACCGATTTTAACATAAAAATCGGGAGCTGATTCGAGCGGCGAAAAACATACAAGAAGGCATATTTATATTAAGTTGTTTAGCTGAGTAACGGGTATCTAATAGTCAAGGCACTCCACTATAGCGTTCTCTCTTGTTTTATTCATAGAATCATTACCATTCATATTGAAAGCGATGTAGATTTTGAAATCATTCAAAGAGCACACAGGGAAATTATTAATACCACTTACACTAAAGTAATTCGCAGCCTCCACCTATTAAAGAATGTTTGTTCATACGCCGAATTCAATGAAATTATACTTCAATCACATGAAAAACTTTTACAACCAGGCATACAGAAAATGACAAAATAATTCAAAGAAAATCACTTCTTTCCAAATAGCCAACTATTAATTCAAAATATAATAAATGAATGTAACATATGCAATTTGGCTAAAACAGAACACAGATATACCAAAATGCCTTTTAAAATCACACCCAACCCTGTCGAGACAAATTTGTGGTTGCATTGACATTTATACTAAATTCGCTACACTTGAACATGGAATGCAGGAACGCGCTAACGCGCATTTTTAATCATTTAGGTAAACCTAAAATATTAAAGGCTGACAGAGACAGAGCTTTCACCAGCTTGACTCTAAAGCGATGGCTTGAAGCAGAAGGAATTGAATTACAACTTAACACGGCAAAAACCGGTGTAGCAGACGTCGAAAGACTACATAAGACAATAAATGAAAAATCCGAATAATAAACTCATCCGATAATGAAGAAGTAAAATTAAGCAAGATAGAGACAATTCTTTACACATACAACCATAAAATAAAACAATGTAAAGTTAAAATTGGAAATGTTATTTTAAGCGAAAATTCGTTAAGTCCAGAATTTGATTTAACAGCATTGTATTCACCGATTAATGTAACTAAGATAAAGATAGTAGAACATAATGACGTTTTAAAACTAATTACAGAAAATAATAACACACTTTATATAATTATATTATTATTATTAGTAGTTATCGTTCTTATTATTTTTCTTGCCTGTCAAAATTTTTAACACTAAGTGGATACCTTTTTTTATACAAAATTTAGAAAACAAGCAAAATATAATCAAGAACCACAACAAGAAATAGAACAAAACCAGTTGCCTGCATTGTACCCTGCCTCTAAGGGGCGGGAAGTGACATATTCACATATCCACTTACATATGTACTAAGAAATAAGAATCTGTAACGTAGGCGATCCCACGCTGAACCAATGAGCAGGCGATGCTGCATCCCAATAACATAAACAATTCTTTCAATGACTAAGTCCCGCTATCTGAGTGGCGCTCTTATTCTCAAATTATTATGTACAATCAATATCCCAAGCCGGCGATCTCGCTCGCCAACTTATGTAAACAAAGGGCAGCAAAAGTAATATTTTTGTCACAAGAATTTTGTCTTAAGCTGAGATCTATCGAATAAAGACGTGAAACTAATTCTTCGGTTTTTAATTCAACTTGGCGTTGTCCTTAGTTGTCCTTAACTATATACCATATAGTCGTTAAAGCTTTGCAAGCTTTGCCATGTATCCTCGGGGAATAAAGTAGCTCTAAAAAAAGTAGTTGAAGTATGCACAGAGCCAATTGTTGGCTATGAGCCATCTATATCTGTTCCATGAACTTCAGGGACTGATCAATGCCGTCAAAACGAGGTCCTGCGTGTGCGTCCTCGTCTTGGAACTTTTGTTACCATGGTCAGGACAATCACTCATGGGCGTCAGATTTAACGACCTTATTCTATTGTTTCTTGCTCGCAACGTAAACGTGCGCCTAGCTCAGAGAAGATGTGCTTTCCTTCCACCAAATCTATATTAGGATCTTGTCTGTGACCCAAGAAAAGCGGATCCGGCTGGGTCCTGCCCCCGTCATGGAATCCGGAGGAGGTAGAGCGGATCACGTATCGCCTGATCAACTCGCAGCGTACTGCAGCAAAGTGAAGTCCCGCCTCCTTTTCTCCCCGAATTTACTTTAATCCCATAGAGCACCTTTGAGAGATAATAAAGAAGATTATTGGTGGGCTTAAGTCCAAAACAAGAGAGAACGCTATAGTCGGGTGCCCCGACTATCAGATACCCGTTACTCAGTGCGAGGGAGATGGAGATAGAAACTTTGATCACGCATAACTTTTAAACGAATGGTCCGATTTGAAAAATTCGATAGGTATTGATAAACACAATAAAACTGCATTTTTACTTTTCCGAAATATTTAAATTTTTAAAGTCATATATAAGCGATTGTGGGCGTTAAAGGGGGTGTGGCACCTTTTTGAAACAAACTTGCGCTGCGTAGGAACTCCTAGAATCTGCATGCAAAATTCCAATCTTCTAGCTTTTATAGTTTCCGAGATCTCAGCGTTAATACGGACAGACAGACAGACGGACAGACAGACGGACAGACGGACAGACAGACAGACGGACAGACGGACATGGCTAGATCGACTCGGCTAGTGATCCTGAACAAGAATATATATACTTTATAGGGTCGGAAACGCTTCCTTCTAGCTGTTACATACTTTTGCACGAATACAATATACCCTTTTACTCTACGAGTAACGGGTATAAATAGGGAAGATTTGTGGAAGAAAGTGAATTCGGGGTGGTACTCCATTGAACCATCAATTTGTGCCAATTTGGTGGATTCGATGGGACGCCGGTGAAGCGAAGTCATTAAAAATTGCGGTGACACAACTATATATTAAAGTTACCATTTAAACTAATAGGCTTTGAACAACAAAACTGTTTTCCATCGAATTAACTCAGTCGTTTCTATTATTTTTTCCAGGGCTAAAAATTCAAAAAACTAATTTTAGTTTATTACGTTTTCTAAAAACTATTTTTTTGTTATATTTTGACACATAATTGCGTCAAACCAAATCAGCTTTGGTTGTTGTGCATGAATTATTTGGCCAAAGACCACTTTTGTTGGCCAAAATTAATAAGTCGCTAAATTTTAAAGATATCGAGATAAAACTTTACCAATCGTTTTTTGGTATCCTTAGGCAACATATATGTTATAAAGAATAGGATCGGACGAATATATCACATAGCTGCCATACGATCGATTTATTCAACTTTTTTTTTTTAAGATAATCGAATAAATTATATTTTTTATTAAATACTTTATAAATATAAATTAAATATATATTTTTATATTTTTTATATCTGCTTCTGAATATAATTCAAAATGCAAAACGTAATGTTCTTCGTTCTAAAAAGGTGCAATGTAATTGCACAAAAATCTGATTAAATAAATCATGCTATTCGGATTCAAGTCCAATATTGTCTGGAAACATAGTCAGCCCAAACATTTTAGATCACGCAGACCTAGAAAGTATTTGGATGGAGGAGCCCACCGACACCCCTATAAAAGATGTTTTGTTCGTAGCGTCCGTGAACATTCTCCAGTCCGTTAACATTTTGCATTCATTATTAAATTCCCAAAAATTAAATTAGCAAGTAAGAAAATTACAATGCTCCCGGTAACGCATAATAATGTGATGCTAAGGTTAGTGGATAATATAATAGCAGAATACAATGGGGAAATGCATGCGATCCAGAATTGCTTCACAACACCAGGAGTCACTTTCTGCCGACTACCGGCGGAGACCACAAGAGCCCGAGAGCTCCACACAGGTGGAGTTGAGCACTGCGAGGCCCAACCAAGCGATTTACATCCGATCACTTATGTGGACTGTAAGGAAGTTCTTGGGCTGGGATATTGTGCTCAGGGCTCCCAGGGTCACTTACAAATATTTATTTCAGTTCAAAGACTCAAGGGGGGGGGCGAGATAAGAATGACCCTATTCAGACTTCGTGGCCGGAACTCACAGCGGGTTTGGATCCGACAATCGAGCAAAGCTCCGTCGTAATCCCTACCCGCCACGCGCCTCGGAACCCGCAATGATCCTTGGATCCGACAACCGAGGCTAGCTCCGTCGTAATCCTTGGTCAACCCGCGGTCCGGCCACGATCAACAGAACCAGACACAAAAAAAAGAAGGAGGAAGGGGGTCTTGTGGGCACTGTCACCCAGAGATGCCGACCATGGGCCGAAATCGGCAACGGAGTTAGATCCGACGATCGAGTGCAAAGCTCCGTCGACATCTCCCTCAGCCACACGCTCCGGAACCCGCACTGACCCTGGACCCGACAAACGAGCCTAGCTCCGTCGTAATCCACGGCCGTTACGCGCTCCGGGACCGGCAACGGCCTCGGATCCGACAAACGAGTACAAGACTCCGTCGTAATCCTTGGCCACCACGCGGTCCGACCACCATCGGCAGAAACAACAACAAAAGGAAAGGAAGGGGTTTGTGGGCATTGTCACCCAGAGATGCCGACCATGTGCCGAAACCTGCAGCGGAGTTAGATCCGAAAATCGAGTACAAGACTCCGTCGAAATCTCTCAGCCGCACGTTCCGGAGCCCGCACTGACCCTGGACCCGACAACCGAGCATAGCTCCGTCGTAATCCACGGCCACTACGCGCTCCGGGACCGGCAACAGCCTCGGATCCGACAAGCGAGTGCAAGACTCCGTCGTAATCCTTGGCCACCACGCGGTCCGGCAACGATCGGCAGAGAAACATGGGTTTTCCTAGGTGGTGGCAAGAGAAAAAACTGTTCCCATTCCCCTCCTATGTTCACTCACACACAAAACACGGTCAGACAAATAGTTTTCTTTAGTTTTAAATACTTCGTTTGCTTTATTTAAGTTTTGTGCAAGGGGTGTACAGAGCCTCCTTGTCACAAAACTCCAGTCCAGTTCGGGTTATTTTTAAAACCAAATATATCCAAAAAAAAATATATATTTGCCGCTTACGTTTCCGTCCACAGCAGGTCCAGCCAGTTGATTTCCCATGCCTCCGCAGCGGGAATAGCGTCGCGCACTCCATCCACATCACCGCACTCGTTTTCCATTTTCTTAAAATTTTTGTTCCACTCGTCCGAAAAAAAAACTTTCACAGTCGGGTCGTTTTCCCGGGTTTTTCACGTCTCGATTTCTCGTCTGGCACGCGCGAAGCCTCAAGAGTAATTGCCTTTCCCCTCTTTGATATTGGCGCGCGTTCCCCATGCATTGCGTCGGCGTCGCTGCCGCCGCGCTTGCGCTTCGGCAGTTTGCAGGCAAAATTATTTCCCCTTTGCTCGAAAACATCGGTCGGGTCGGTTGCAATTTGGTTCGATCGTGCGAAATTGTTTCCCCTCGCTCGAAAACATCGGTCGGGTTGGTTGCGATTTGGTTCGATCGTCCGAAATTGTTTCCCCTTGCTCGAAAACATCGGTCGGGTTGGTTGCGATTTGGTTCGATCGTGCGACGAAAAGCTTATGTGTGTGTTGGCTTTGTGCAGGTGTTCAAACTGTTCGAAGCGGGCGAGAGTGTGTTGGTTGCGCTCAGGCGTTCGATGGTTCCAATGTGTGTAGCTGCTGACGTTCGAGGTGTGTGTAGAAGAGAGCGAGAGCGCGTTGGTCGCGCTCAGGCGTTCGGTGGTTCAACTGTGTGCAGCCGCTGATGTTTTGAAGTGTGTGAAGAAGAGGGCGAGAGCGCGTTGGTCGCGCTCAGGCGTTCGATGGTTCAACTGTGTGCAACTGCTGCGTTGGCTATTAAAAAGCTAAACTAAAAATATTCCTACATGGCTACAAAATTCTACATGGCTACAAATTCCTACATGGCTACAAAGTATATTTGTGAGGGCCGTTCTACGGTTCCTCACACCCCCCTTCCTTCGGGGTGCTGGAGCGAGACGCGGATGAAGCGATGGTTGCTGATCGCAACCCTATACGTTCGTCCCTTCACCTTCCGTAGGAAGCGTACCCCTCGGCGCTCATGTTGTTGGACGAAGACGATGAGCTCGTTGGGGAGTCTGCGTCGCTCGGTGTCCACTGCCCACTCTGCGGGGGCTTCTGTCCACTGGTCCTCCTCCGGGGTGGCCGGGGATAGCTGGTTTTCTTCCAGGGCGTTCCAGAGCTCCCTTTCCTCTTCCAAATCGAGGCAGAGTTCCCAGGGCACTGGACACTCGTCGTTGCTGCCACCGGGGACGTCGTCTGCCGGCTGCAGGGCTGCCATCGCCTCGTTCGCCACCTCGGCGATCCATGGCAGCGGTCGCTCTTCCTCGCTGACGTCGCTGTAGCAGTCCTCCGCCATTAGAGGACTGTGGGTTTCCCCACGTGGATCGTCCTCGCCTTGGATACTGCTGTCGTCGGATCTGCTAGGACTGCCCTGGTCGTTGTCGATGACCGGTTGACTGCTTCGGGAGCTCTGTTCCGTCGACAGTGCAGAGTCCGGGTTCGACTCCTCGCTCGAGCTGTCGTCCGCAACGGGGATCTGGTCCCAGGCTGCGTTGGCTGCAGCTAGGCGCATGGCCACTGGAGGGAGAGCTGCGTGCTGGTACAGTCTCTCCGGCTCGGACGACACCTCGGAAGTGCTCGCCGACTCAGACGAGCTTCCGTAGACGAGCTCGGAACTGCCAACCGAGCCGGTGGCTCCAACCCGTATTTGGCGGAGGCTCTCCTCCAACATGGAGGGTCCAAAGGAGGGCAGTCCTACCTCGTCGACCCAGTGGCTGATGGCACTTATTGTTGGCTGAGTGGCCTCGTCCCCGGGCTCTAGGGCTTGCAGCTGTGCCAGTCGGGTAGCGGTAAGCAGGCTTGAGTCCGCCTGGCTGCAAGTTGGAATGTCGTCCCCAGGATGTGGACCTAATCCGGCTACGCCCACCCAGCTGCTAGTGGCCTGCGCGACCGGCTGGACCTCCTCGCCCAGGGGTTCCAGGACGTGAATGGTGGCCAGTCGCGACACGGAGCACCACAGTGGATCCGCCTGGCTGCACTGCGGGACGTCGTCTGTCGGCTGTTCTGGTCCCTGGTGGTCGCTATGGCTGCTGAGTGCCAACGAGTCGACGGGCGTGTTGGGCAGCGTACTGGCTGACTCGGGCCAGGATAGTGGCAACTTCCAAGGCCGGGGGCTCATGGGCGGTGTCCAAGGGGCCTCGGTGGGGAAGACCCACGGCTGGATGGTGTGAAGTATCCGCTCTCGGCGCTAGATAGGAGAGAAGAACGTGTTAGCGTGGAGAGTCAGTGATGTTATGGAAGTTCTAGTCGTGTGTCGTCGAGTGTCGGTGACTATGGTGATAACTAGGCGTGACTAATTTGGCGTGGTCTACCCTAAGGATTTAGAAATCACCCCCCCCACCCCTGGGGAGGGTTGTGGGGCGTTGGCGCTGGGGGTCCCAGGCTCAAGTGGCCCCATTGAATCTCCTTGTCGTAGCAAGGGCCCCGCGGCACATTTTAGTTTGCCCTTTTCCCTTGACCACCCGGCAGTGGCGCACAGGTATCTCGGGTTTGATGAATATCTAGAGTGGATTCGTGGATCCCTTCGGCGTCCTCTTCTGGGTCCTCGGCGGTCTGATCCCCATGAAAGGGTTTCAAATCGGCTAGATTTGCGTTGCGACGTTTGCGTGTTCCTCGGAGTTGGACTCTGGCGATGTTTGGTGACAGAAATTTTATGATCTTATAGGGACCTTCGAACTTTGGTGCTAGTTTTGCATTGAACGCCTCCGCGGCGTTGGACAGGTGGTGGGTTCGGACCCAAACCCACATCCCAATGGTCGGTCTCCATTCCCGTCGGCGCAAGTTGTAATAGCGACTTTGTTCCTGAGCTGCTCTCTCCATGTTTTCCTTGGCTGTTTGAAAAATGTTCTTGAGATGTTCTGCCTTACTCTGGGGGTCTCTGGGCGCTTCGCCGGCCCCTGGTGTAACTTCGTTGAACCAGCTTCCGGGTAATCGGGGCTCACGACCCTGTACTAGGTACGCTGGGCTGAATCCGGTGCTGTCGGAGACACTCGTGTTGATGGCCAGGGTGATTTCCGGCAACAGGTGATCCCATGTTCGTTGGTCCTCTGTGGCGTACTGCGCGATCATCGTTTTGATGGTGCGGTTGGCTCGCTCTGTAGGGTTCTGTTGGGGGAGTATGGAGCAGTATGTTGGACCTCTATTCCTGCTTTCTTGCAGAATGCTTTGAAGGCCCTACTGGTAAACTGGGTCCCATTGTCGCAGATAAAAGTTTTAGGAGCGCCGAACCTAGCCAGTATTCGCTCCCGGAAGGCTAATTCCAGACTGGTGGCGGTAGCTCGGCGTAAGGGTATTAACTCCACCCATTTGGTGAAATGGTCCAAAAACACGAGTAACATCGTGTGTCCTTTGCGGGACCTGGGCAGAGGCCCTACGAAGTCCGCGCACAGGGTTGAGAATGGTCCCTCCGATTTCCTGGTTAGCATCTTCCCTGCTTGTTTGCGTTGACTCACCTTAAATTGCTGACAGGCTGGGCATTGTCGAACGTAACGAGCGATGTCTCGAAACAAACCCGGCCAATAATATTGTTGGCAGACTCGAGTGGTCGTTTTCCTGATCCCTAGGTGTCCTGCAGTGGGGTGGTCATGGCATTCTTCCAGAACCCGACGCTGATGGCTGTTGGGTACGCAAAGTCTCCATGCTCCACGGTCTTCCTTCCTAAACGCGTTGTCGAGGTGTCGGTAGAGTTGCCCGTTCTCTTGGATGTAGTCAGGAAATTTCTCCGGGTTGGCTTCGATTTGCCTGATCTTCGCGGTGATCCACTTGCACGGTTCGTCGGTCTCATTCACCTGCTGGAGCGTTGCTAGCGGTTGCCTGGACAGGGCGTCCGCGACGACGTTCTGTTTTCCCCGTCGGTATGAGATGTCAAATTGGAATTGTTGGAGTTCGAGGGCCCATCGTGCGATTCGGCCTGTCGGGTTATCGATTGAGTTCAACCACTTCAGGGCGAGGTGGTCTGTTATAACGTCAAATCGGTATCCTTCGAGGTAGCACCTCATTTTCCTGATTGCCCACACTATAGCAAGGCACTCTTTTTCCGTAGCCGAGTAATTTTCCTCTGCTGCAAGCAACCTCCTGCTGGCATAGGCGATGACTCGTTCTGTTCCATCGACTTGCTGGGTTAAAACGGCTCCAAGGCCGAAGTCGCTTGCGTCGGTTTGTAGTTGGAATTTGAGGTTGAAGTCCGGGCAGGCCAGTACTGGTGCCTCGGTGAGTTTTCTTTTCAACTCCTCGAATGCCTGTTGTTGAGGGTCGCTCCAGGTCCATTTCCTTCCTTTCCTGAGCAGGGCGGACATTGGTTGGACGATTGTGGCGAAGTTCTCCACAAATCGCCTGTACCAGGATGCTACCCCCAGGCATCGTCGAAGTTCCTTGCAGTTAGTGGGTGGCTGGAGTTCTCTTACAGCGGCTATCTTGTCTGGGTCGGTGTGGATTCCGTCTTCGCTGATGACGTGTCCCAGGTAAGTTATGCTGCGCTGGAAAAACTTACACTTTGCTTTATTCAGCTTCAAGTTGGCCTGCCTAAGCCGTCGGAGTACTTCCCGTAGGTTGGTGAAGTGTTCGTCCAACGAGGTCCCGATGACGATGATGTCATCTAGATAGGCGAATGCGTGAGGCTCCATGTCGGGTCCTATCACGCTGTCCAGTGCCCGCTGAAATGTAGCAGGCGCCGAGTGCAAGCCGAATGGCATTACTTTCCACTGGAAGAGTCCGCGGCCCGGCACGGTAAATGCGGTACAGGCGCGGCTGTCTGGGGCCACCGGGATCTGCCAGTAACCGCTTTTCAAATCCAGCGTC
This sequence comes from Drosophila fuyamai, assembly GCA_018153365.1. Classification (NCBI taxonomy): domain Eukaryota; kingdom Metazoa; phylum Arthropoda; class Insecta; order Diptera; family Drosophilidae; genus Drosophila; species Drosophila fuyamai. Next base: position 23,383 of record JAECXW010000455.1, on the reverse strand, counting down.
GAGATAAACTTAGCGTTGCGAAGTCGTTCCAAGATGTGTCCTATCCGCGGTAATGGGTAGGCGTCGGGCACCGAGTGAGCGTTTAGCTGGCGATAGTCCACGCACATGCGCACATCTCCTGTCTTCTTGCCGACGAGGACGATGGGTGCGCTGTGAGGACTCCGGGAGGGCTCGATGCGTCCGTCGCGAAGCAGTTCATCAACCTGTTCGTTAATGATTTTCTGCATGGCAGGGTTCTTTGGAAAGTACCTCTGCTTGATGGGCTTGTCGTCCTTCATGACAATCCTATGTTCGGCTATGTGAGAGGTACCGGTCATATGCTCAAATGGGGCGAGTTCCGCTTCGAGAAAGGATTGGATCCGCGCTTCCTCGGGTCCTTCAGTGGTGACCGTTGCTAGGCTGGCTGTCACCCCTTGAGTTTGTCCTGGTGGGTGGGTAGTCGTTGGTGACTTCCGAAAGGGGTTGTTTCTCCGTGCTGCGGCGGCGTCGGCCAAAGGTTTTAAATAAAAAGAGTTATTCCCTGGTGACGGCGTGGGTCGAGGTCGCGGTGTTACGGTGTGGGTCTCCACTTGTAGAAGTGCCGGTGATCGTCGTGGAGCTGCGGTAGGCTCGTTGACTTGTATTCGAGACGCCGATCGTCGAGGAGCTGCCACGGGTGGTACCGTGCAGCGTGGTGATGGTGTTGGTCCGACGGCGCTTGGACTGACGACTACTCGTGGGGTGACGAAGGGTGGTTTGCTTCTGCTTGTTAGCGGCGGAGTGTAGTAGGAGAGAGATAACTGGGCTTTCCCACACTGGATAGTGGTCTTGATCCCGCAGAGGAAGTCGATTCCGAGGATGATCTCGTCCAAGATGGACGGTAGCACTAGCAGTGTGGTCTTAGCCGTATCCCGTCCTAGGGTTACGGTGGTATTCAGGGCGTGGGTGACGTCGGTGGTGGATCCATCTGCTAGGGCAATCCTCGTTCGTACATTCCGGCGATTATTGGTATTACCAATGTCGTCGGCTACCTTCGCGCTGATGAAGCTCCTTGACGCCCCGGTGTCCAGGGTGGCGTGAAATATCTTCCCCTCGATGCCGACCGTCGCCACGATGCGCCCCCCTTCGAATCGTAAAGGTGGGGTTAGTTCTGGGGTCCTTGGTGTGTGGTCCTCGCTGGTTCCCCGGATGGGCGAGGACTCGGTCCGTTTCCCGGGTTTCGGGTCCGACAGCATTCGTTGGTCCGCACTCCCCTTCTTCCACACTGCCAGCAGAACAGGACCTGGGGATTGGGGCACTCTTGGCGGAAGTGTCCCGTCTCTCCGCAGCGGGAACAAGCGTTCCGGACATCGATGCGAGGTTCGGGTACCTGTGCCATCATTCGATTTGTTGCTGGGGTGCCTGGAAGTTCCAGGGGGTGACTCACGTTTCCTGTGGATGGTATGGGAGCTGGAAATCGTCGGGGTTGTCTGTGGGGCATAGCTGCTAGAAAGTTTGTATGCAGTGCTCGATCGCGGTCGCGAGTGATCTCATAGGCCGTGGCCCGTTGGATCAGAGTGGCCAGATCCTCAAAGTCTTGGCGCCTCACAAATAGCTGGTATTCCGGTCGAAGGTTCTGGTAGAGTCGCTCCAGTTCCTGCGCCGGAGTAAATTTTGCCCGCTGCATCAGGAGTCGGAGCTCCACTACATATTCCTTGCAGCTCTCGCCCGGTTGCTGGTATCTCGTCCGGATCGTGTCTTCCAATCGTTGGAAGTATTGTGGTGGGAGGAAGAATTCAAGAAATTCCTTCCTGAAAATTTCCCACGACACGTCCTGCATTTGAAATGTGCGGTACCAACTTTCCGCTTTTCCCGTAAGCAATCCGGAGATTACTCTTGGAAGTCGTGCGGTCCTGAGCCGGTATGCTTCGGCTTGTACTTCCAGGCGTTCGATAAATGTGAGCGGGTCGGACTGTCCGTCAAATAAGATGCCCCAGCTCCGCAGTTTTTCTGCCAAGGTGGCGGAGGATATTTCCTCTCGTGCAGGTGGGTCCGTGTTTGTGTTCCTTGTTGGTCTGTTGCCTGGTGGTACTTCCAGTCTTAGGGGGGTGCTCCCGGTGTCGACGACCGCTGTGCTTAGCTTCTGTTCCCGAGGTTCTTGTCCTCCCAGAGGGGTCGGGGACTTATCCCTGGGGGTGGCTGCCTCTGGGAACATACTAGCCAATTCTCTGGCTCGGTCCAAGAGTTCCGGCTCTAGATCCTCCCGGGTGAGAAAAGTCGCTAGTCGACTGCGCAGTTCTTCGACGGTTCCTCCTTGGGGTAACCCGAACTCGGCTAAGAGGAGTTGGAGTTCCTCCTTGCGGCGATACGAGATCCATCTTACGCCCATGGTTTCCAAGCGACAGAGAGCGGAGGGGGGGGAAAATTTATAAAAAAAAATTTCGTACCGTTTGATTGTGTACGCGGGTACCGAAATATTTATAGGACTCGGGGGTCCTTTTTGGGCACGGTGCTAGGATTCGGGCTAGGATACCGAATATTTATAGGACTCGGGGTCCTTTGGTTGATGCGCGCGGTGCTAGGATTCGGGCTAGGATGCCGAATGTTCACAGGACTCGGGGTCCTTTGGTTGCGCACGGTGCTAGGATTCGGGGTAGGATGCCGAATGTTCACAGGACTCGGGGTCCTTTGGTTGCACACGGTGCTAGAATTCGGGCTAGGATGCCGAATGTTTATAGGAGTCTGTTGTTCGCGACGATGTTCCCCGCTTGAGGGCCGGAGCTTGACTGCCTTCTGGTAGCCCGGTGTGCTCCTCTTATAGTCGCCGGCCACGTGTCCACCGCGTTCGGGACAACGTGGGAAGCGAGAGAGGAGAGAAAAAAAATTTTTTTTTCAACCACACCGATTTAAATGTTCCCTTCCCGTTTTCCCCAGGAAAAAAAATTCCAGCGTGCTCCGGGACCCGACAATCGAGCTTAGCTCCGTCGTAATCCGCGGCCGCTACGTGCTCCGGGGCCGGCAATGGCTTCGGATCCGACAAACGAGTGCGAGACTCCGTCGTAATCCTGGGCCACCACGCGGTTTCGTAGAGGGAAAATGTAAGGAAAATGCTGTGTGTGTGTGTGTAAGAGAAAAAAAAAAAAAAATTGGTCTGATCTTAGGGTCTGGGTGTCTATCTCATGGGTCTTTACGCCATGTACCCCCAAAAAAAAATTTTTATTTTCTTGAGAAAAATTTATATATATATTTTTTTTTTTTTGCGGAAAAAATATTTAAAAATTTCCCGTAATCCTTGAAGTCCCTGTTCGGGCGCCATGTAAGGAAGTTCTTGGGCTGGGATATTGTGCTCAGGGCTCCCAGGGTCACTTACAAATATTTATTTCAGTTCAAAGACTCAAGGGGGGCGAGATAAGAATGACCCTATTCAGACTTCGTGGCCGGAACTCACAGCGGGTTTGGATCCGACAATCGAGCAAAGCTCCGTCGTAATCCCTACCCGCCACGCGCCTCGGAACCCGCAATGATCCTTGGATCCGACAACCGAGGCTAGCTCCGTCGTAATCCTTGGTCAACCCGCGGTCCGGCCACGATCAACAGAACCAGACACAAAAAAAAGAAGGAGGAAGGGGGTCTTGTGGGCACTGTCACCCAGAGATGCCGACCATGGGCCGAAATCGGCAACGGAGTTAGATCCGACGATCGAGTGCAAAGCTCCGTCGACATCTCCCTCAGCCACACGCTCCGGAACCCGCACTGACCCTGGACCCGACAAACGAGCCTAGCTCCGTCGTAATCCACGGCCGTTACGCGCTCCGGGACCGGCAACGGCCTCGGATCCGACAAACGAGTACAAGACTCCGTCGTAATCCTTGGCCACCACGCGGTCCGACCACCATCGGCAGAAACAACAACAAAAGGAAAGGAAGGGGTTTGTGGGCATTGTCACCCAGAGATGCCGACCATGTGCCGAAACCTGCAGCGGAGTTAGATCCGAAAATCGAGTACAAGACTCCGTCGAAATCTCTCTCAGCCGCACGTTCCGGAGCCCGCACTGACCCTGGACCCGACAACCGAGCATAGCTCCGTCGTAATCCACGGCCACTACGCGCTCCGGGACCGGCAACAGCCTCGGATCCGACAAGCGAGTGCAAGACTCCGTCGTAATCCTTGGCCACCACGCGGTCCGGCAACGATCGGCAGAGAAACATGGGTTTTCCTAGGTGGTGGCAAGAGAAAAACTGTTCCCATTCCCCTCCTATGTTCACTCACACACAAAACACGGTCAGACAAATAGTTTTCTTTAGTTTTAAATACTTCGTTTGCTTTATTTAAGTTTTGTGCAAGGGGTGTACAGAGCCTCCTTGTCACAAAACTCCAGTCCAGTTCGGGTTATTTTTAAAACCAAATATATCCAAAAAAAATATATATTTGCCGCTTACGTTTCCGTCCACAGCAGGTCCAGCCAGTTGATTTCCCATGCCTCCGCAGCGGGAATAGCGTCGCGCACTCCATCCACATCACCGCACTCGTTTTCCATTTTCTTAAAATTTTTGTTCCACTCGTCCGAAAAAAAAAACTTTCACAGTCGGGTCGTTTTCCCGGGTTTTTTCACGTCTCGATTTCTCGTCTGGCACGCGCGAAGCCTCAAGAGTAATTGCCTTTCCCCTCTTTGATATTGGCGCGCGTTCCCCATGCATTGCGTCGGCGTCGCTGCCGCCGCGCTTGCGCTTCGGCAGTTTGCAGGCAAAATTATTTCCCCTTTGCTCGAAAACATCGGTCGGGTCGGTTGCAATTTGGTTCGATCGTGCGAAATTGTTTCCCCTTGCTCGAAAACATCGGTCGGGTTGGTTGCGATTTGGTTCGATCGTCCGAAATTGTTTCCCCTTGCTCGAAAACATCGGTCGGGTTGGTTGCGATTTGGTTCGATCGTGCGACGAAAAGCTTATGTGTGTGTTGGCTTTGTGCAGGTGTTCAAACTGTTCGAAGCGGGCGAGAGTGTGTTGGTTGCGCTCAGGCGTTCGATGGTTCCAATGTGTGTAGCTGCTGACGTTCGAGGTGTGTGTAGAAGAGAGCGAGAGCGCGTTGGTCGCGCTCAGGCGTTCGGTGGTTCAACTGTGTGCAGCCGCTGATGTTTTGAAGTGTGTGAAGAAGAGGGCGAGAGCGCGTTGGTCGCGCTCAGGCGTTCGATGGTTCAACTGTGTGCAACTGCTGCGTTGGCTATTAAAAAGCTAAACTAAAAATATTCCTACATGGCTACAAAATTCTACATGGCTACAAATTCCTACATGGCTACAAAGTATATTTGTGAGGGCCGTTCTACGGTTCCTCACAGGACGAAGGAATTATCATCATCAATGATCAATCAGCGCAGGTGCGAGTAGACAACGGAACAAGCGTCTGGATACACGGGACGCATCTCGTCACCTTTAATGAGCGCGTTACAGTAAATGAAACCCTGGTTTTGAAGCAAAACTCCGCCCAGAAGAGGACTTTGGGGGTGGCAAGCTCACCATCGCTGAATATCACCATTAGTCAAAATACTCTGAGCCTTCCTTACCTTCATCGCTTGAGTGAACGTAACCTGGAATACATTCAAAAGTTCGGAAACAAAATCAACACCAATCAGACACACATGGTAGCGCTTATTGCAGGAGCAATATGTTGCGCATAACCTACATGCGATTCACCGGTGCCAGAAGATCTGCGGTCCAGTTAAGAAGGGTGATTGCTGAAAAAGGGGCGGCCGAGAGCGACCTCAATCCTAAGGGGGAGTAGTTAACTAAGTAGCTAACGGACGGAGTCGATGACCGAATGTCCGCAGCCCAGCCGCGGCCAAAATTGCTGACACTGCTTTTGGCCGGATGCTCGTGCATAGCTGGCAAGCACTGCATATTTGCGTGGCTGCTATGATTATCATGTTATGTCGAAAATTGACTTTAGTTCACTTCATGCTCTGTAATAATAAAGAACAAAAGTTCTATAGTCTTGAAAACTCCGGCAGACCGCCGTTAAATATCTTGTTATTATTTGCGCTGTCTGAGTTTCTAGGCCAGCAGGCCTTGCTCGCCAACCTGCCTACCGAGGCATGCAAGGTGTATCGTCTATCAGGTAGAACTGTGAGCTCAAAGAAGTTGGGTCGACTAAAATCGAATTTTCGAAAATTGAATAGCGTAATCGTTTGCCCATTTTTTGCTCGTGTTTGCCCATTTTTTATGTTTTTTTTGCACACCTTTAGTTTTGAAAATATGAAATCTTCTAATATTTTCGAACATTTTCGAAAACATAAAGCTGACCTTTTCGAATTTTTTTTAATCGCAAGAAAATCGTTTGCTCACGGTTGCCCATCTTTTAGAATTTTGAAAATATTAATACTTTTGAAAATATTCGACTTTTAAGTTTTGATCATATTTACCTGCAGAAAAAATTGTTTGCCCACCCCTTAAAAATTGTTTTTTAACAAAAAAACACTTGCACACCCCTTAAAAATCGTTTTTTCGATAAAATAATAGATGCCCATGTTTGCCCATCTCGTAAAATTTAAGAATTTAAAAAAAAATCGTTGGCCCACCTCTTAAAAGCAGTTAAATTTGACAAAAACGTTTGGCGACGGCTTAAAAATGTAATTTTTTAACAAAAAAAACGTTTACAAACCCCGTAAAAATGTTTTTTTGATAAAATAATAGATGCACATGTTTGCACAACTCGTGAAATTTAAGAATTTAAAAAAATCGTTCGTCCACCTCTTTAAATAGTTAATTTTGACAAAAACGTTTTGTATGTAATTTTTTAACAATAATCGCTTGCTCACCTCCTAAAAATAGTTTATTTTGACAAAAACCTTTGTCGACGGCTTAAAAATAATTTTTTCGAAAAAAATATAAGATTCCCACCTCCTAAACGAAGTTATTACATTAATGAGTTGACAATTTTAGCAGCTAGTTAAATATTAAAAGTATTTTTAGCCTGACATTTGGAGGTTCTTACAATTTTTACCTGAAGCAAGGGGTTGGAATTATGTAAAGGTTTTTTTTAACTCGTACTTTCCAAAACCACAAATTTATGATCGCGCAATTGTAAACCTCGAACACTTGTCGCCTTTTAAAAAATTGTTTTCCTTCTCGATTCTCATATTAGGTCTTCTTGTCATTTGGGGGTTCTTAAATTTTTTACCTGAAGCAAAGGGTTTAAATTTTTTGGGTTTTTTATAACTTGTACTTTTCAAAACCATACATTTATAATTGCACTACTGTAAACCTGGAACACTTGTCGCCTTTTGTCTACTTATAAACTTCGTTTTACGAGACAAGCATCTTATTTTTTCGGCAAACGTTTTTGTCAAAATGAACTATTTTTAAGAGGTGGGCGAACGATTTTTTTGAATTCTTAAATTTCACGAGATGGGCAAACATGGGCTTCTTATATTTTTTCGAAAAAACTATTTTTAAGGGGTGGGCAAACAATTTTTTCTGCAGTTAAATATGATCAAAACTTAAAAGTCGAATATTTTCAAAAGTATTAATATTTTCAAAACTCTAAAAGATGGGCAAACGTTGGAAAACGATTTTCTTGCGATGAAAAAAATCGATAAAATCAACTTTTATGTTATCGAAAATGTTCGAAAATTTTCGAATATTCCATATTTTCAAAACTAAAGGAGAGCCAAAAAAATTAAATAGTGGGCAAACATGGGAAAAAATGGGCAACCGATTACGCTAGAACTGTGTTCTCCTTTATCGCCTGACACCGCTTAAGGACTCCTCAAGTTTGGTTTGACCACGACCCAGCACCGTTGTAGCCTCAGCCTTATAGAGTTGTCGTTGTTCGGCGTCTCGTCCTTTCGATCTTGGGACACTTACTCTTTGACCTGTTCCGTACCGATAATTCACGGTATGTCCTCTTTGTGGGGGTCCAAAGTTCGCAAGCTTACCGTTTGACATTGTTGCCCTTGCCGTGCGAGGGTCCAGGTCCATTGTGGTACCGTAGATGCGCGGTACGTCCTCTTTGTGCGGGTCCGTAGTCCGCCCGTTCTCCGTTCGACCTTGTTGCCAGGGCCATGTGAGGGTCCAAGGTCCGTATAGTTCCCGTTTGACCTGAATGCCCTTTACTCCTCCGGCATTCTCGCCTGCTTCGCTGTTGCCAAGACGCTCTACTGCATTGAGAGTTGTGGGGAGGTTTTAAGACTCCTCACAGTACAAAAGTGCTTAGGCTAACAGAATAGGTAGAAACAGGAAATGCACACATTGTTTATCTGTTTTATACCTGTTATTTCCCTATAAACGAATCTTGGTGACAGCGTATTTAACGTTGCTATCTTTAAGATCGACTCATTATCCAAAAAGTAGCACTCTGCCATATATTCTAGTTTAGGAAGTTAAGTTATGGAGAATCTAGAATTATTAAACTCCCAAGCCACAAATAAATATTTTGCCCTAAGCACTTTCTAGTTTTTGAAATCAAAACATTTTGTAATGGGCCCTTAAGGATCGCTTAATATAATTGCAATTCTGTTAATTTTTAGCCAATTTTTCAACTTTTATTGAACCGGTTAATCTTTAGGGAAGTCATTAATTTGTATTTGACTTTCGGTCATCCTTTTTATGAGCTCCGAATTCTTCCTCGCAGTTTCATAACCCTAAGCTTTTAGAGGAAACCCCTATGTGCAAATAAACGCTGGTGGTACAGAAGGCGAACAACCCGCAGATTCAATGAAAAGAACTGCAGTGCACTCCCGCGGATCAGCAGAAGATCGCAGCAACCCCTCAAATGTTGCTAGGAACAGCAGCTGAAAAGTTTCGGTATTCGAACATTTCATAGCGGAATGTATGCAGCCACTACTTAAGAAACAAAACATTAAACATCTTCTGATGTATTGTATTATATACAAGACGAAACTAAAGTAGATTACAATAGTGCTAGGAGAAAAAAGTTTGGGTTTTCTTACGTTTTCATCTTTTAAATGAAAAGGATTCATGGGAGTAAAACTTCCTAATTGAGGCCCAACCAACGTAGCATCTGCATATTAAGCTTTTACTTCAAAAAACTAATTTATAAGTAAGTAACTATATATAAGTGTGACAGTCTCCTAGACGGGGAGGTGGAGTCTTAATTTAAGTTGATTTAAACCTCTCGTCAGTGGAGATATTTTTTGAATAATTCAATACCATTGAATTTTCTTGCGTAAAGTTATCGCTTTCTGGTAACTCTATATATATAACTTGCTCATATATTCCGCCGTTGTCTGAACTTCCTCTGCGTCAGAGATTATTTGCGTAAAGTTATCTTTTCCTGGTAAATCTATATATATAACATGCTCATATTTGCAGCACCATTCCATATCAATTAATTCTCGTCGTCAACACGGATTAATTTCACACAATCACTAACCTTTTGGATAAAGGGCTTCAATAGTAGTTTTTAAACAGGCGTCAATAACACTGACTTTAGTAAAGCATTTGAGTTCGTAAATCACTTATATGGGTTTCCAGTTATATGAATGGCAGGTAAAGCATTTGAGTATGTAAATCACTTATATGGATTTCCAGTTATATGAATAGCAGGTCGCAAGCGGTCTTTTTAAAAATTCTATTTCTAAACTTCAAATTTCAAAAGAGCCATCTTGGTCCGCTTCTTTTTACAGTATTTATTACGTTCTTCCCTCAATTATAAGTCATTCTCGCGTTCTTAGGTAGGCAATTTCATGCAATTTAGAAGGTAACAAAGTTAAAATCTTTAAATATATAAGATAACCAACAACCATCAAAATATTTAGATAATTTGAACGCATGAGCTGTTCCATAGGCAACAGAATTGATGATAAAAATTAACTACACATTCCGTTCTCCCCGGATTGTGGGTCCGACCCTTCCTTCCGCATGCAGCCAGCCAGCCAGCCCGCCAGCTCTTTGCTGATGAAGCTCTCTGTGGCGCCGGTATCCACCGTGACATTAATTCTGGCGTAACTGTGGCTGACAGTTACTTTTCTTCCACCTTCGGATAGCCCATTAATAACGAGAGGCAGCGACTCTGAACAGATCAGAACATGTTCTGACTCCTATTTCGAGGCATGGCCAGCAGAACCTAAGCCGTTGAATACAGCACGCCTTAGTTTAGAACCCCGCCAGATCTGGGCAGAATTGCGCACGCTCCCGCAGCGATCAGCTGCTTTGGTGCCTCGGTGGTGCGTCCGTGCTTTCCTGTCATCGCCTGCACACAGCACCCTGGACGGCTGTGGGCCCTTGCAACGGATGGGTCTGCAAGTGCTGCTTCTGGGGATTGTTCTCCAGCTCGAATCTGTTCCATGACCTCCAGGGACTGATCAATGCCTTCAAAACGAGGTCCTGCGTGTGCGTCCTCGTTCTTTCCTTCATTACGCGACATCTTTCCCGCTGCCTGCCATTACTTGCGATGCTTAAAACATCTAGGATCGTTATCAAGCCGTCGGCATTCGGGGTTGTAAGCATGAACTTCGGGCAGCTTCCGGAATCTTTTTTCCAGATCCGTTACCAAGTCTGGTCAACGAAGTCTTTCAGAGTCTTGGAACTTTTGTTACCTTGGTCAGGTCAATCACTCATGGGTGTCAGATTTAACGACCTTATTCTATTGTTTCTTGCTCGCAACGTATGCGTGCGCCTAGCTCAGAGAAGTTGTGCTTTCCTTCCACCAAATCTATATTAGGATAATGTCTGTGACCCAAGAAAAACTGATCCGGATGATTGGGTGGCTTAAGTCCAAAAATAGGGAAGATTTGTGGAAGAAAGTGAATTCCTGGTGGTACTCCATTGAACGATCAATTTGTGCCAATTTGGTGGATTCAATGGGACGCCGGTGAAGCGAAGTCATTAAAAATTCCGGTGTCACAACTATATATTAAAATTATTATTTAACTAATAGGCTGTGAAGCAACAAAACTGTTTTCCATCGAATTAACTCAGTCGCTTCTATTATTTTCCCAGGCCTAAAAATTCAAAAAATTTATTTTAGTTTATTAGGTTTTTTAAAAAACTATTTTTTTGTTATATTTTGACACATAATTGCGTCAAACCAAATCAGCTTTGGTTGGTGTGCATGATTTATGGGGCCAACGACCACTTTTGTTGGCCAAAATTAATAAGTAGCTAAATTTTAAAGATATCGAGATAAAACTTTACCAATCGTTTTTTGGTATCCTTAGGCAATATACATATATGTTAAAAAGAATAGGATCGGACGAATATATCACATAGCTGCCATACGATCGATTTATTCAACTTTGTTGTTTTTAAGATAATCGAATAAATTATATTTTTTATTATATACTTTATAAATATAAATTAAATATATATTTTTATATTTTTTATATCTGCTTCTGAATCGAATTCAAAATGCAAAACAAAATGTTCTTCGTTCTACAAAGGTGCAATGTAAGTGCAATGTAAGTGCAATGTAATCTAATTAAATAAATTATATTAATAAATATAAAAAAGGCACCTGATATTAAACCTCATGCTCTTCGGATTCAAGTCCAATATTGTCTGGAAAAGTAAAAATATTTTTATATGTATTTATGTACTTACTTATATGTACTTAAAAATTAAATTATAAGGAAGTTCTTGGGCTGGGATATTGTGCTCAGGGCTCCCAGGGTCACTTAAAATAATTTATTTAAATTCAAGGACTTAAGGGAGGGGCGAGATAAAAATGACCCTATTCAGACTCCGTGGCCGGAACTCACAGCGGGTTTGGATCCGACAAATGAGGCTAGCTCCGTCATAATCTTTGGCCACGCCGCGGTCCGACCACGATCGGCAGAAACAGCAAAAAAAGAAAAGGATGGGGGTTTTGTGGGCACTGTCACCCAGAGATGCCGACCATGGGCCGAAACCTGCAGCGGATTTAGATCCGACAATCGAGTACAAGACTCCGTCGAAATCTCTCTCAGCCGCACGCTCCGGAACGCGAACTGACACTGGACCCGACAAACGAGCCTAGCTCCATCGTAATCCACGGCCACTACGCGCTCCGGGACCGGCAATAGCTTCGGATCCGACAAGCGAGTGCAAGACTCCGTCGTAATCCTTGGCCACCACGCGGTCCGACCACGATCGGCAGAGAAGGGGGTTTTTCCTAGATGGAGGCAAAAGAAAATAGTTCCCATTCCCCTCCTACGTTCACTCACACACAAAACACGGCAGGCGAATAACTTTTGGCTTTCAAATACTTAGTTTTCTTTATTTAAGTTTGTTCGAGGGGTGTACAAAGCCTCCTTGTCACGCCACTCCAGTAAAGTCGTTTCAAAAAAAAATATCTCGAGAAAATATATAGCGGACGCTTACATTTCCGTGCACAGCAAATCCAGCCAGTTGAATCCCCATGCCTCCGCAGCGGGAACAGGGTCCACTCCATCAACTTCGCCACTGTCGGTTGACATCGTATTACACGTTTTACACACGCACTTGTCAAATTTTACGGCGGGGCGGCTTCCCGGGTTTTTCTAAAGTCTCACGATTTGAATCTGGCACGCGCGAATCCTCAAGAGTAATTGCTCTTGCTTCTCTTTGATATCGGCCCACGCACACCATGCATTGCGTCGGCGTCACTGCCACTGCGCTGGCGTTTCGGCATTTTTCAGGCAAAATTATTTTCCTTTGCTCGAAAACATCGGTCGGGTTGGTTGCAATTTGGTTCGATCGTGCGAAATTATGTTCCCCTTGCTCGAAAACATCGGTCGGGTTGGTTGCAATTTGGTTCGATCGTGCGACGAAAAGCTTGGGTGTGTGTTAGCTTTGTGCAGGTGTTCAACACGCGAGAGCGTGTTGGTTGCGCTCAAGCGTTCGTTGGTTCAAATGTGTGCAGCTGCTGATGTTCGAAGTGTGTGTAGAAGAGAGCGAGAGCGTGTTGGTTGCGCTCAGGCGTTCGATGATTCAAATGTGTGCCGCTGCTGATGTTTGAAGTGTGAGTAGAAAAGAGCGAGAGCGTGTTGGTTGCGCTCAGGCGTTCGATGGTTTAGATGTTGCGTGCGTTGGCTATTAAAAAGCTAAACTAATATTAATATTACATGGCTACAAAATATTCCTACTTGGATACAAAAATCTTACATGTCTACAAAGATCCTTCATGTCTAAAAAAATCCTACATTGCTACAAAAATACACAAAATAAATTGTGAGGGCCGTCTTACGGTTCCTCACACCCCCCCTTCCATCGGGGTGCTGGAGCGAGACGTTGACGAACCGATTATTTGTAATCGCAATCCGGTAGGTTCGCCCCTTTACCTTCCGTAGGAAGCGTACCCCTTGGCGCTCGTGTTGTCGGACGAAGACGATGAGCACGTTGGGAAGCCTGCGTCGCTCGGTGTTCACGGCCCACTCTGCGGGGGCTTCTGACCACTGATCCTCCTCCGGGGATCGCTTCGTTCGCCACGTTCGCTGTCGTCGGACTGGCTGGAATTGTCCTGGTCGTGGACGATTACAGGTTGACTGCTGCTGGAGCTCTGTGCCGTCGACAGCGCAGAGTCCTGGTTTGAGTTCTCGCTCGAACTATCGTTCGCAACGGGGATCTGGTCCCACGCTGCGTTGGCTGCAGCTAGGCGCATGGCCACTGGAGGAAGTACTGCGTGCTCGAACAGTCTCTCCAGCTCGGATGATGTCTCGGAGGTGTTCGCAGACTCGGACGAGCTCCCTTGGACGAGCTCGGAACCGCCAACCGAACCGGTGGCTACGACTCGTATTTGGCGGAGGCTCTCTTCCAACATGGAGGGCAGTCCCCGTCGATCCAGTGGCTGACAGCAAATATGACTTGTTGTGTGGCTTCGTTCCCGGGCTCAAGGGCTTGGAGTTGTGCCAGTCGGGTCGCGGTGAGCAGGGTTGATTCAGCCTGGCTACATCTTGGGGTGTCATCCCCTGGATGTGGATCTAGTCCGGCTACGTCCATCCTGCTGCTAGCTGACCGCGCGACCGGTTGGACCTCCTCGCTCGGGGGCTCCAGGACGTGGATTGTGGGCGGTCGGGACACGGAGCACCACAGTGGACCAGCCTGGCTGCAACTCGGGACGTCGTCTGCCGGAGTTGCGGATCCCTGGTGGTCGCTATGGCTGCTGAGTACCAACGAGTCGACGGGCGTGTTGGGCAGCGTACTGGCTGCCTTGGGCCAGGACAGTGGCAACTTCCAAGGCCGGGGGCTCATGGGCGGTGTCCAAGGGGTCTCGGTGGCCGAAGACCCACGGCTGGACGGGGTGAAGTACTCGCTCTCGTCGCGAGATAGGAGAGAAGAACGTGTTAGCGTGGAGAATCAGTGATGTTAGGGAAGTTCTAGTCGTATGTCGTCGTGGGCTGCTCTCTCCATGTTTTCCTTGACTGTTTGAAAAATCTTCTTGAGATGCTATGCCTTACTTTGGGGGTCTCTGGGCGCTGCGTTGGCCCCTGGTGTAACTACCCCGTACCCCGTACTAGGTACGCTGGGCTGAATCCGGTGCTGTCGGAGACACTCGTGTTGATGGCCAGGGTGATTTCCGCCAACAGGTGATCCCATGTTCGTGGGTCCTCAGTGGCGTACTGCGCTCTTTAGGGTTCTGTTGAGGGGAGTATGGAGCAGTATGCTGCACTTCTATTCCTGCTTTTTTGCAGAATGCTTTGAAGGCCCTACTGGTAAACTGGGTCCCACTGCGCAGATAAAAGGTTTTGGGGCGCCGAACCTAGCCAGGATTCGCTCCCGGAAGGCTAATTCCAGACTGGTGGCGGTAGCTCGGCGTAGGGGTATTAATTCCACCCATTTGGTAAAATGATCCAAAAACCCCAGTAACATCTTGTGTCCTTTGCGGGACCTGGGCAGAGGCCCTACTAACCTTAAATTGCTGATAGGCTGGGACGTAACGAGAGATGTCTCGAAAAAAACCCGGCCAATAATATTGTTGGCAGACTCGAGTGGTCGTTTTCATGATCCCTAGGTGTCCGGCAGTGGGGTGGTCATGACATTCTTCCAGAACCCGACGCTGATGGCTGCTGGGTACGCAAAGTCTCCATGCCCATGGTCTTCCTTCCTTAACGCGTGTTCGAGGTGTCGGTAGAGTTGCCCGTTCTCTTGGATGTAGTCAGGAAATTTCTCCCGATTGGCTTCGATTTGCTTGATCTTTGCGGTGATCTACTTGCACGGTTCGTTGGTCTCATTCACGTGCTGGAGCGTTGCTAGCGGTTGCCTGGACAGAGCGTCCGCGACGACGTTTTTTTTTTTTCCCGTCGGGAGGGTCGCTCCAGGTCCATTTCCTTCCCTTCCTGAGCAGGGCGGACATTGGTTGGACGATTGTGGCGAAGTTCTCCACAAATCGCCGTTACCAGGATGCTATCCCCAGACATCGTCGAAGTTCCTTGCAGTTACTGGGTGGTTGGAGTTCTCTTACAGCGGCTATCTTGTCTGGGTCGGTGTGCATTCCGTCTTCGCTGATGACGTGTCCTAGATAAGTTATGCTGCGCTGGAAAAACTTATACTTCGCTTTATTCAGCTTGAAGTTGGCCTGCCTAGGCCGTCAGAGTACGTCCCGTAGGTTGGTGAAGTGTTCGTCCAACGAGGTCCCGATGACGATGATGTCATCTAGATAGGCGAATGCGTGAGGCTCCATGTCGGGTCCTATCACGCTGTCCAGTGCATTGCATTACTTTCCACTGGAAGAGACCGCGGCCCGGAACGGTAAATGCGGTAAAGGCGCGGCTGTCTGGGGCCACCGGGATCTGCCAGTAACCGCTTTTTAGATCCAGCGTCGAGATAAACTTGCGAAGTCGTTCCAAGATGTGTCCTAACCGCGGTAATGGGTAGGCGTCGGGCACCGAGTGAGAGTTGAGCTGACGGTAATCAACGCACATGCGCACATCTCCTGTCTTCTTGCCGACGAGGACGATGGGTGCGCTGTGAGGACTTCGGGAGGGCTCGATTCGTCCGTCGCGAAGCAGTTCATCAACCTGTTCGTTAATGATTTTCTGCATGGCAGGGTTCTTTGAAAAGTACCTCTGCTTGATGGGCTTGTCGTCCTTCATGACAATCCTATGTTCGGCTATGTGAGAGGTACCGGTCATATGCTCGAATGGAGCGAGTTCCGCTTGGAGAAAGGCTTGGATCCGGGATTCCTTGGGTGTTTCAGTAATGACCGTTGCTAGGCTGGCTGTTACCTCTTGGGTTTGTCCCGGTGGGTGGGTAGTCGTTGGTAACTTTCGAAAGGGGTTGCTTTTCCGTGCTGCGGGGGCGTCGGCCAAAGGTTTTAAATAAAAAGGGTTATTCACTGGTGACGGCGTGGGTCGGGGTCGCGGTGTTACGGTGGGGGTTTCCACTTGTAGAAGTGCCGGTGATCGTCGTGGGGTTACGGTAGGGGCTACCACGGGTGGTACCGTGCAGCGTGGTGATAGTGTTGGTCCGATGGCGCTTGGACTGATAGCAGCTACTCGTGGGGTGACGATGGGTGGCTTGCTTCTGCTTGTTAGCGGCAGGGTGTAGTAGGAGAGAGACAACTGGGCTTTCCCACACTGGATAGTGGTCTTGATGCCGCAGAGGAAGTCGATTCCGTGGATGATCTCGTCCAAGATGGACGGTAGCACTAGCAGCGTGGTCTTAGCCATATTCCGTCTTAGGGTGGTATCCCGGTGGTGGTCAGGGCGTGGGTGACGTCGGTGGTGGATCCATCTGCCAGGGCAATCCTTATTCGAACATCCCGGCGGTTATTTGTACTCCCAATGTCGTCGCGCTGATGAAGCTCCTGGACGCCCCGGTGTCCAGGGTGGCGTGAAACGTCTTCCCCTCGATGCTGACCGTCGCCACGAAGCGCCCCTCTTCAAACCGTAAAGGTGCGGTTAGTTCTGGGGACTCACTTTGTTGCTCTACTTTAAAGTTATTTTTCTAATTAAAAAACGAATTTTAGATAACTTACTTTAACACTTAAGTTCATCCTTAAGGATCGCTTAATAAATGGCAATTCTGTTAATTTTTGGCCAATTGTTCAACTTTTATTCGAACCGGTTAATCTTTTTTTTTCGGACGTTGATGCACTATGATCAGCGCAAACAAGTGGCCCTTGCGACACCAAGCAGTGCTTGTTACGCGCGGAGCCTAATAGGCGTGAAAACGAGATCGCGAGAAGTTAAAAAGCACAATGTAGAAGCGGACAGACTAAGATTAGAAATTCGTACGAGACTAAATACTAATACTAATTTTGTGCTAAGTAAGATAAAATTAATGCTTTTAAGCTTGGCAAAGAGTCGGTAGTAGAAATAATGTGGTATAGGGTATTATAGTCGTTACACAGTACTCTAAACGGTTCATGCATATCAAAGTTAGATCTACAAATATTTAATGTAAGAGGAACATAGTTCCTGGTAATTCTATTAGGCACGGAGAAGCTTATGCGACCCAGTAACTCGGGACTCTCCACATCCCCGTGAATAAGTTTATAGATAAAAGTTGTGCCAAGCATCGTTCTACGGTTTACTAATGATGGTAGATTAATTAGGAGGAGTCTACTAGAGTAGGATGGTAAAATAAGGCTTGCATTCCAGTTAAGGCCCCGTAGAGCAAATAATAAAAAGTTCTTTTGCACAGACTGTATCCGGTCTATATGTACACCATACTGAGGACTCCAAACTGCTGAACAGTACTCAAGGATTGGACGGACTAGTGAAATGAACAGAGTCTTTGTAACATAGGGATCATCGAATTCCTTTGACCACCTTTTATAAATCCAAGTACTCCCCTGGCTTTATTTACTATAGAAGTAATATGGTCACAAAACTTAAGTTTTGGGTCAAGGAGGACGCCAAGGTCATCAACTTGCGTAATTCTAGACAACGCACAACCACTCAGCGTATACGTTGCGTATTGTGGGTTCACCCGAAAAAATGTCATTACTTTGCACTTAGCGCTATTTAAATCCAAAAGATTTTCACAACACCATGTTTGAAAAGCATTTAGGTCAGATTGTAAGTCGGAACTGCTAGAAATTTCGTTATATTGCAGGCATAACTTAACGTCATCTGCGTACATAAGGACACGCGACTTTGTCAAGACTAGAGGGAGATCGTTTATAAATAAAGTAAAAAGAAGTGGGCCAAGGTGGCTTCCTTGTGGGACCCCTGAAGTAACTCGGATCAAATCCGAGATCGAGTTTTAAAGAGCACTCGTTGAGTCCTACCACTCAGATAACTTGAGATCCATGTTAGAAGATCACATGGAAACCCTAATAAGTCTAGCTTTAATACAAGAAGCGAGTGATTTACTGAATCAAACGCTTTACTAAAATCAGTGTAAACTACATCAGTCTGCATGTTCTTTCTAAAGCCATTTATTACAAAAGACGTTAGCCCCAAGAGGTTTGTCGTCGTAGATCTTCGCCTTATAAATCCATGTTGACATGGAGATATAATCGATCTACAAAGATGCTGCAAATGGGGTGTAATAGTATTTTCGAAAAGCTTTGGGATGGCGGATAATTTGGATATGCCTCTGTAATTACTTGTATTGCATTTATTTCCTTTCTTATGAAGGGGAATGACAAATGACTCCTTCCAAATAAGTGGGAAATGAGATGTTTTTAAAGACAAAGTAAACAATTTGTACAGAGGTCTACACAGAGTTTCAGCACAGTATTTAAGCACGCAGCCTGGAACTCCGTCCGGACCCGGTGAATAGACTGGCTTAACTTTATGGAGATCCAAAAGAAGGAAGCTTTCGCTTAATCTCGGACAAAAAATCAAGTTTGACTTGGGTATGGCATTTGAATAAGACGGATTTGGACGGGATGAAACAGAATATGTTGTCTGGAAGAACTGGGCAAATAGATCGGCAATTTCCTGATCAGAGTTTGCCGTAGAGTTTTCAAATGATAGTGATGAAGGGTAACAGGCTGATTTACGCTTAGTGTTAACAAAATTATAAAACTGTTTTGGATCTTGTGAAAATTGGACCCTACAACGAGTCAAATAGCTTTTATAACACCGGGCGTTAAGCACGATAAAATTTGACCGAGCCCTTAGGTACCGAGAGAAGGCAAATTGTGAACCGCACATTTTAAATTTATTGAAAAGTCTGGACTTTATATTTTTAGGTGTGACAACTCATTATTAAACCACGGAGGTTTATTTGAAATTGACGGATAGTATAACGGAACACACAGATAAAAGAAGGAATTCAATGCATTATAAAAGATATTAACGGCCTTAGCCACGTCAGTGCATGAATAAAATTCGGACCAGTCATGACCGGATATAAAAGTATTTAAAAGATGAAAGTTTGCCTTACGAAAGCAGCGGATTCGTTTAACCGACTTTTCGGATTTTTTATTCAGCTCTGTTCTTACGTCTACAGTCAGTTCTAGAGTTGGATGATAGGGATCTTCCGGTTGTGTAAGTGGTCCCGTTCTTGATAGGCAAATGCCTTCTGAATTTGAAACAAAACACAAGTCCAGTAAACGCCCTAATGAGTTCTTAACATGGTTCACTTGGTATAGCGCAATGTCAAGCAAGCCGTCAATAAAGTCATGCTGCGCTAAAGGAAGCAACATATTACAGTTTTCGTCAGGGGACCATGTCGCACTAGGTATATTAAAATCACCCAGTACTATTAACTGGTCTTGATTTGACAGTTTTTTGAAAATTGACTGAATACAGGAAAGGTGATTTGCGTAAATAGGGAACTCAGATGATGGTGGGATATGTGAACAAGTAATGTATACAAAACTACCGGGAAACGATAATTTTATACCTAGGAATTCGATGTCATAAAATTCGTCGAAAGTTAGTAATTCAGAGGAAATGGTGGAGTCGACAGCAATCAGGACTCCACCTCCCCGTCTGGACTGACGATCAAGCCTATAAATAGTGTACTTACCCGGGAGAATTTCGGAGCTAAGAATATCCGTCCTTAACCAGGTCTCTGTACATACCATAATATTATATGGGAGAGAAAAACTATCCGAATAAAATTTAGTCAGCTTACTAAGTAAGCCTCTTGTATTCTGATAGCAAAGAAGAAAAGAGGAGGCTAGTTTTTTGGGAAAGAAGAGGATGTGGAGGGGGCTGGGGATGGTTCTTTACTGGTATTTTCCATTTCCCCTGAACTATTCTTTTTTCTCTTAGCTTCGTACTCTTTTACAAATATGCCCTCGGGCCAGAAACTGGTGGAACACACAGATTCAAAAAGAGCACAAGGAATACCAATCTTAAATGATGATACTTTCCTAGCATAAGAAAATTTAAATTGTTCGACCTTCAAATCATCAACTTGGACTTTGTTACGGATATAAGCCGTAATATCCAGTGATGAGAGGTCTGGGGCGAGCCGTGAAACAAATACATGTTTTAGCTGGGGCACCCGAACACAAGTAACCGTTTTTGGTACAACACATGCAACCCTTTTTGGTACTACCGAATTTCTACCTGTACTACCAGTATCGGCCGGTGATCCGGACGTTAAGTCTACATGAGGTGTTGGGGCCACTACTGTATTTTGATCGGACAGAGCGGAAGTACATAGCGGAGCCACATCGATTCCGGCGACTTCGGATACCGAATCACTTTTTTCCCCCGATCTTAGTACCATTTGAGTGGCGCCTAAGATTGGCAGCTGAGCTGGAATCGAATCGCGGGCAGTAGGTTGCACGGCACCTGCCATAGAATGCCCACCGACCGCGACTTTTTTGCGCTTTGGGGAATCGGGCTCAGCTAGCATGCGACTAGTGAGCTGCGATTCAAGCGCCAGGAGCAGGTCCGTATTTTTACGGCAGTTCCGGATTAATTCCGTAACACTGCTTTTCGTGAGCCGCCTAATAGTTATTGCCTGGTTCTCATATACAATGCATTCATCGCAGTAGTAGCGTAGGCCACTCCTCTTATCGATGGCATCACGAACCAGGCCAGAATAACCAAGACACTTTGCGTGATAAATTTTATCACATGTATGGCAGGGAATACTTTGCTGTCCAGCCGAGATAACTTTCTTACAATTTTTTAATGAACAGAAAGCCATTTTCGCTGACCACGGACCACTGTGCACTATAGCGGACAAAAAAATCGAAAGCGCTCAAGAACTTTTTAATGAGAGATAGATCAGAGCGACAGAGCGGGAGCGAAACACCGAATAACTTTGATGTTAGGCACCACGAAACGAAATATAAAACGAAAAGAGAGAGAGAGCGGGAATATTAACCGATTAACTCCGGTATAAAACACCTCAGAGAGAGTGCGTTGGAGTGCGTGCCGTTCCAACAGCGCTCAACGACGAAGAGAAAGACTGAAAAGAGGGGCAATGGAAAACAATAACAACAAACCAGCACCGAATTAAATTATGATAAAAATGTTTATTAAACACAAGTTAATCACGATGCACTCGCGAAGCGAACGGAAAGTTGTTAGAAAACACTTAAAGGTGTAGAAACGTTAAAGAGATTTAAGTAAACCCCGGTGGTTTCAATAAGAAAAATGAAAATTCGAGCGCAAAACAAAAAACACGACCGTTCTCTGTGAAGACGCACTTAGTTTTTTGCATTTAATATTTCGACTAAACGAAAAGGGATTTTTCACTGCAGTTTTTTGGATTATGTTACTATAGACCTAAAGAAACTATCATAAGAAAGTGGGCGTGTCCTGACCATCCACAAAATATTATGGAATTATGGTTTTAATTAAATTAAAATCGGACATCAATATAATATAGCTACCACTTGTATACAACTTATTTTTGCAATGCTTACAACGTAAGCAGAAAAATCCGCGAATTAGTCCGAGATTAGCCAATTTAGGAGCGAGGAACTGAAAAATGTGGAGCGTAAGCCGCTAAGGAACGACCTTACCAACATCCCCCGACGTCCATCCACTCCAAAGGCAAAATGCTGCCCACATACGAGCGTTTTAGCGATCCCATCTGTTAAATAGGAATGTCCGAAAAACCGTGCTCCTGCCGCACGAGGAAAAGTCATTAAGATACAAGAGGAACCTGTTTTTAGTGAATGTGGTGGCCTTTGGATTGGCTGGATACTGCTTCGTCAGGCACAATTCCCATTGCGAGGCGGGAGTCTACACCTTTTTTGCCTTGTTCGAGTACATCTTGGTGCTGACCAACATGGGTTTTCACATGACTTCTTACTGGGACTTTCACGCCCTCAACGTGGTGTGCGATGCTAAACACGGCCTTTACCTATCACAATTATAGATCAATTGGAAGGTGACTTCCAAAGCCGCCATAACACCCAGCCCTCGTCCTCGAGTATTCTGTACATACGCTGTATTAGCTTAAGTTTAAAGTTTACTTAATTTTACCAAAGGAAACTGCTTCTGGGGGACTCCTACAGGAAATTATTCAGTATGACATGATCTGATGCATACACACGCTTCTAGTTAAGGCTTATTGTAAGCTTAACAAGTGAGAACGCTATAGTCGAGTGTCTCGACTATTAGATATTCGTTACTCAGTTCAAATTATCAATTCGGCGACCTCTTAGAGCTGGCAGCTTTACAGCACGAGCATCAGCACCAGCGGTGCTTTAGCTCAGGCAGCTTTTGTCCTGCACCAGCAGCTGTGTTTATGTTTATGTTTTTGAGTGCAATGCTTACTTACATACAGACATACGCCATTGTTTGACTCAAACCTCCAATTTGGCTCACTTGATTTGATTTGCATAGTTCTTGGGATATAGTTCGGTATTGACAAATGAAAACCATCGCAATTTCCTTTAATAGAAATCCTTATCGAGAATTAACGTTGACTCTGTTGAGCACCTTGGCCAGCTGTTCCAAAGTCATCCGTTAGATGGCGCTTTTGTATTGCGCCATCTACCCCATGACATTGGTACCACGGGCCATGAAAGGCGGAAATGTAGGCGCTATCCAGGCTTAAGGGGGTCTTCTAGTCTAGAGGCTCGAATTTCGACCTTTTTTTAACAATTAATAAAAAAAAAGCAATAGATATTTTTAGTATCCGTTTTTTTATCATTTGTTTATTAAACTTAAAGGAGTACATAAAATAAATTTAAAAAAAAAAAATTAGTTTTCATTGAGTTATTCCTTCTTGAAGAAGAGGGAGAAAAAAAGAGGCCGTGTCCGTGTCGCCAATGATAGATTCTTAATGAGAACGAATGTCGCTACGAACCACCAAAACAAAAATATCTTTTTTTTTTCATGAAATGGCGGCTACTCAAAGAAAAAAGTCGATTTAATTCACTAATTTTTCCACTTTGTCGAATTTTTAAAAATATTATAAATTTAAAATTTTTATTTTTTGTTGGTTCATGCGATAGCGATATATTAAAAGAATATTCATGCCAAATTTCAAATAAATCGGCTGATTAGAACTTGAGTTAGAGTGGCGACCGAATCAAAAAAAGTAGTTTCGAGAAAAACGCGTTTAAGTTCCAGTCGTTCACTCAACCGGTATAGTTTCCACGTCACTAAGACGGCTATAACTTTGAAAATAATTTGAGTTTT